>PVLA01006449.1:78294-123781 GCA_004027455.1 Hydrochoerus hydrochaeris | reverse complement strand
AGGAAATTAAAAACTCCATTGAAAGCTGGCAAAACGCCTTAAAAAAAACTAAGGATAGAATGTCAAAACTTGAAGACAAGTTTGCAATGTGTGATCATGAAAGGAAAGATCTCTTAAAAATAACAAGGAAACAGGCAGTAGCAATACAAAGGCTAGAAGATGACAAGAGAATCTACAATTTAAGAATAAGAAATGTGAATGAAGAAGCAGGAATACATACAGGTGAACTACAAAGGCTATTCATGGAAATAATTAAGGAAAACTTCCCAAGCATAGGAAAAGAAAATGACATTCACTTATGTGAGGCATGCAGAACTCCAGCCACCTACAACCAAAACAGAGGTATACCCAGACATATAATAATCAAGATACCAGAAATTCAATATAAAAACAGAATACTAAAAGCCATCAGAGAAAAGAAAGAGATTACCTATAAAGGAAAGCCCATCAGGATCATGGCTGACTTCTCAACACAGACCATCAGATCAAGAAGAGCTTGGAGTGAAGTATTCCAAGTTCTGAAAGAAAATAACCTCCAGCCCAGATTGATGTACCCTGCAAAACTGTCACTAGCAATTAATGGAGAAACAAGATGCTTCCATGACAAAGAGGAACTGGGCAAGTTTGTGACCACCAATCCAACCCTACAGAGAATACTGAAGGACATTCTAGAGAGAGAGAAAAAAAATACCATGATTTTAGGAACAGTGGCAGAAAGGTCTCAATGAGTGGGGCAGGCAGTAGAATGAAGGAGAAAACTAGACAAATAAAGGCAGAAAAATAGCATAGCAGTAATGAGGCAGAGGAGGATGACTAGAATCTCTAACATAGATGGCCTTGATACACTATATTGTTAATAGTGCACCAGGATTTAAAACCCACATTACTCACACTAATCTGCTTAGATGTATTATATTCTGTTCCAGTCATTCTACCTGTACTAGATTTGAGGGCACAGGCAGTAATCCAGAAAATAACAGGATACAGTATGGTAATCATCCTTAATTTCCTATTAAGTTAATCTAAAGCTCTGTAAAACCTACACTGTTCTACCATGACTGATCGTAATCGAATCTGGTTTGTTAGATTGCTGTTTTGTATTGATAGATTTTATTCAAAGCTGTTACGATTGATAGTATCAAGTCTGAGAGTATAGGCAACTGCACTGAAGATGACAAGATTCACTAGAATATCCACTCTGGTTTGATTATTACCTGCCTTTGAAGTTTTATACTGTCTACAATGTTTTATTTTTACTAATATTTTTATGTACTGCTATATTCAATTACACTGCTATATTCAATTATGCCTGATGATACAGACAATTCTATTGAAGATATTAAGAAACAACACAGTAATCACTGTAGATCATCTTGTACTGTGGTTTTATACGACTTTTTGGTTTCATGTTTTTATAGGAATTCGTTTTGTTTTGTCTTGCTATGTTTTGTTTTTCCCACTAATACAGAAAGGACAGAAATACATGTAGAGATTCATGCATGCATGGCTGTTTACACTATCACTGTTTATATATCTACTTTGTATGCTTTAATTTTGTAACTTGAACAACTATTTCTAAGAGGACATTATGTAATTTATCAACTAGTGATTTCTTATTATCTTTTTTTGAAATTCTGTATTATCTCTACCCTTTACATGCTTTTGTTTCTCCTTAAATTAAAAAGTAAGAATAAAACAGAAACACTAAATCTAATAGGAAAGAAAAGGTAAAACTCTTGAAGACACAAGTGTAGGCAAAGACTTCACGAACAAAACCCTATCACATGGGAAATATCACAAAGAATCACCAACTGGAATCTAATTAAAAAATTTCTTTATAGCAAAAGAAATCACCAACAAAGTGAAAAGACTACCCACAGAGTGGAAAAAATGTTTGGCAGCTGTTCCTCAGACAAAGAACTAGTATCTAGAATATATAAAAACAAACTCTTAAAAATCCTCCCCAATTTAAAGCCCCAATCCAAAAAATGCACATCTGAAATTAATGCACAATTCCCAAAAGAAGAAGTACAAATGGCAATATATGAAAAAATGTTCAACATCACTGGTCATTTGAGAAATGCAAATTAAAACAATGCTGAGACTCCATCTCACTCTGGAAAGAATGGGTATTATGAAGAAATCAACCAATAACAATTGGTTAGCAGGGCTGTGTTGAAAAAGGAACCTTTCTCCATTGTTGGTGGGAATACAAGCTGGTGTAATCACAGTAGAAATCAGTGTGGATATTTCCAAAATCTAGAACTTGGGGTTCCATTTGACCTAGTTATTCTCCTTCTTGTTATCTTCACAAAAGAATTAAAAATATAACAGCAATATATGTACACCCATGTTTAAAACAGCACAGAGTGTAACAGCAAATTCTTGGAAACTGCCCAAATGCCTATCAACCAATGAATGGATAAAGATATGGTTTTTCTATACAATGAAGTAATACTCAGTCATAAAAAAGGATATACTTGAGACATTTCTAGGTAAATGGATGACACTGACACCATACTCTAACTGAAATAAATCAGGCACATGTTTGTAAATACCACATTGTATTTCTGGTGTGAGAAACTAAAGGCATAAATAAGGACCAAAATGTGTAACAGATATTGTGAAATAGAAAGAAAATGTTCAAATGGGAAGGGGAAGTAGGTGGGGGGGAGAGGTAAAGGTAGGAAAAGAAAACAAGGGAAAAAAGGAAAAAAATGGAAATCAAGCCTATGTAAATAAGGAGGATAAGAGGGGTTGAAGGGAGCATAGGGGAATGGAAAAACTAGAATTGAGATATATTATGTACAGGTACAAATTATCTGTGATGAATGTGATCACTATGTGTATCTAAAAAGTACCAATAACTTAATTAATTAAATAGTATGGGATAAGAATTCAATTTCTCTTCCTGTTTGCCCTTTTCTTCAACTGTATTGCCTAAATATTGTTATGTTAGAGTCAAGTAAAGAAGCTCAAGTAAAGCAATTTTATTCTATTTACTTTATAGTTCACAAATACTTCACTTAAGACTGGACCTCTCTAGACTGAGACTGGTAAGACTAATTCAAAGAAAGGTAGGATTTTAAACTTTTAAAATTAATCCTGTTAACTCAAAAGCTGCAGCATATGATCAGATGGTCTCAGAAAGCAAAAAACTTTAACTTTCAAACTCAGGTAAAAAACATTTGGGAACATCTCTCTCACTTCTAACTAACTCTTCAGCCACCCATTAATACACTGCTGCCTAAAGCCTCCTCCAAGTCATCTCAATAAAAAGTAAATGTCTGTTACACACACAGGAACCAATGCTACATTTTTTTTATTTTTTTAAAGATGCTACATTTTTTAGAATGCTAAAGTCATGAGATATAGGTTCTACTTTCTACAACCAACACTGAAAGTGTAACTCTGTTCATCCATTACTCCACCTTTCACAGTTAAATGAAGGAAATAAAACTGGACAGTCACCAGTTTAACGAAACCGTAGTATTTTAAAAGAAAGACTGTTAGTCCAAGTGTACCATTCAATGTAATATTTAAAATATATTCTGAAGGAGGCTGAGAAAGTCCCTACCCTTAAGTTGGGTTTTTACATATACCACCCACCACCATTCTCACCCCTATATTTAGACTTGCAAAGAACAAAAATCAATAGAATTAGCCTCACAATTCTGGTCTGTCCATAAAGGCCCACCACAGCTTTAAGTATCTGTGCCTCCATTAAAAATAGCTCCTATTCTAGAGGTAGATTTGAGCCTTGAATCTGTAAATAGGTTCTCATGCCAGAAATGTATGGGTGTTACAGTAACATCTAACTTTGAACATTAAGGATTAACATAGCCCTTACAAACTTACTTCCAACATTCCCTTTTTATAACCAGAAAACAAATGCAAAGATACACTTAAGAAAACCTATGGACTTATTTGCCACATTGCTAAAATTCCTATTTCAATGAGGTTTAAAAAAGAAAATAAAATCAAGCAGGGTATGGTTGTTCATACCTGTAATCCCAGCATTTCATAAACTGAAGGAAGATCATCTCAAGTTCAAGGTCTGCCTGGATTACACATACGGAACTCAAGACCAGCCTGAAGCATATAGTAAAACCTTGTCTCAAAAAATAAACAAATAAAATCAAAAAATTAATTAATCAGTAACAACACCTTCACCGAATTAAGAATAAAAATAACTATCAATTTGAGTAGAGATTCTTAAAGTTTCTCCTTGGATTATATAAACAATATTTTGCTAAAGGATGGAAAAATTACCAAACATTTACCAATTTACTAGGACTACTATTTACTAGGATATGAACTGAGCTGTTTGGATGAGTTAACATTTTGCTAGTAAGACAGACTAAAGACCTACTCCAAGTCCAATTCTGGACCACCACATATACAAAAAAAAAAAAAAAAGTCCTTGAGATACTTACATTCCTGTATACACAGTTAACTATATTATAAATGTCTTTAATTGGCCACAAAATCACCATCAAAAAGCCAGGCATGATAGCACACACCTGTAACCCCTGCACTTGGGAATCGAGGCAGTAGGATTGCCTTGAGTTCAAGGCCAGCCTGGGCTACACAGTGAATTCAAAGACAACCTGAACTACACAGCGAGACCTTGTCTCAAAAGAAAAAGAAAGAAGATACTATCAAAGGCTATTCACAACTGAGTATGTATACACCCTACTTCTGAAAAAAATACTCAAAGCACATATCCATAGTATTAGTTTTTTGGTTTTGTTTGAGAGATTCCATGGTGTGGGCCAGAGAATGAAATGTGGGTCATGGACACAGTGAGATATAATCCCACTTCCTGAGAAAATGGTCCTAAAAACATTCAGTAAGTAAAAACTTCACCATTTTGTTTAAGTCATTTTAGAGGTAATTTTAGTAGTAATGATTCCAGAATAAATAAAACTCAGACTCCTGACATTCCCATTCAAAAGAAAATAGGTATGTAAAGAGCTCTAGCTAGCCCTAATAATGACCCAACTATCAAAAACTAAGGAAAATAAAAACAGCATTTAAACAGAGAAGTATTACGTAGAAACCTTTTTTTTCAGAGAACCAAAGAACAGGAGAGAAAAAAGTCAAGGAGATGATGATTAGCTATTAAAAAGCTACATATTAAGACCTGACTTGCTAACCTGAGACCTTTGTCAGGCTTCCAAATTTCTTGACTTAAAAAACAAACTCAATGTCTTGCTACCTAGACTCACACGTTTTCTTCCTCCAAAGCCTTAAAGTGATGAGTACCTTAAGATACTTCTTATAATCCCTCATCCCATTAAACAGCCATCATCCCATTAAGCCTTGATACTATCCTTCCTTTAAGACAAAACTATATGCAGTTGAACCTTCCCAAATGTTTTTAAGATCAGTTACCCTAAACATATATTTTAGATCTACCCAGCTCTTCTCTGATCCACAGAAGCAGCATTTTTTCAGTGGAAGGATAACAAGGCTCAAGAAAACTCGTCTGAAAATCTTTAGGGCCATAACTAATAAGTTCAATGCAGTACCCACAAAACAAAGATGAACTACTTACACTATCATAATAGAAATAAAACAAGCTAGAAATCAAAAAATAAATCTAGTTATTTCTTTCACCCAACTAGATATTACTGTACCTACATTATTACTAAGTAACTCTATCTCCTTAATTTCTGTAAATGGATATTTAAAAAAAAAAAACAGTGCTAGGGCTGCAGATGTAGCTCAGCAGTACTGTTCTTAATGTTCATAAAACCATAGGTTCAACAGCCCTCCCACACACACACACACACACACACACAAATGGGCAAACATCAATTGGACAGTTATGTTTTACAGCAAATGTGTGTGTTACTGAAAACTAAACTTAGGGCATCACATTGATTCTCTGTTTTCTGAGAAGGGTCGCATGAAATTGCTCAGGCCTGCCTCCTTCCTCAGACTCCCAAACAGGCTGGAATTGCAAGTATGTGTACAATTCACAGTAAATTTTAATAGCCCCATGACCAGATCTTAATTCCAAAACTCAGTGTCTTAGTCACATTCTTTGTCACTGTGACAAAATACCTGACTCTCACGATTTAAAGAAGGCATGATTTATTTTGGCTTATGTCTCTGTCCATAGTTGGCTGGCTCCAAAACAGGAAGGCCTATCAGAAGGGCATGGCAGAGGAGAAGCTGCTCAAGTCAAGGCAGTCAGGTAACAAAATGTGAGCAGAGTTGCTGGGGAGACAAACCCTTTCAAGTCACCCACCTCTTCCTACCAAACCCCACCTCCCAATGGCAAGTCAGTTATAACCCTCCCATAATTCAGTCACCTGGTCTGAAAGCTCCATGTCAATGCATGACGCTTTGGGGGAGAATCTAGATAAAAATCCTAACACTCAACCTCTTATAAATATAGTGTGTACCTACCATAAGCACAGCATTGCAAAGGTAAAATTTGACTGATTTAAAGTAAACTTCCCATTTAATAGGAATAGAACAAAGCTGTGTAAAATACTAGCTGTAAGAGTAACAGCTGTTACAAATAGTCACAGGACTATTAATTATACTCATTTGGTTGTTTTAGATACAGCTTCATTAACAAAGATTACAAGAAAGTAACTATTTTAAGTGTATCTTTCAACACCCAATTTGAGTAACAGAAGACATTCTAAGCAAATTTAACAATATAAGCTAAAAAATAAGAACATTACAAATGTCTCAGTCTGTTGTGTTGTAACAAAACACAAATTGTGTGGTGTATAAACAACAAATTTATTTCTCACAGTTCTGAAGGGTGCAAAATCCAAGACCAAGATGTTGGCAGATTTAGTATCTGGTGAGCACCCACTTCCTCAAAGACCTCCTCTCACTCTTAACTGCACACTATAGAAGAAAGACTAGGGTCTTGCCAGGGTAACTCTTACAAAGGCAAAAATCTCATTCATAAGGGTTCTTAACCTTCTGACCTAATCATCTCTCAAAGGCTCCACCTCCTAATACTAACACCATAGGGGAAGGAAATGTCAATGCATGGGGGAATGGGGTTATAAACACTGAGACTATAGCAGAAAGAAAGCAAGAAACAAGTACGGGGGATATCAAGCAGAGTACTTACACAGATACAAATAAGGATCAAGATATAGATGAAAAAAGAGAGGGGAAAGAAGTTGGAAGGCAGGGAAGAGGAAAGTGGGAGGGAAAAGGTAGAGAGGGACAGTAATGGTTGTTACAAACAGTCACAGGACTGTATTAATTATACTCAGTTGCAGATAGAGTTTCATTAAAAGAGAAAGGGGAAGGAGAGAGGGAGACAGCAGGGAGGGAGGCAAAGAGGAGGAGAAAAGGGAAGGAAGGGTAAAAGAAGAGAAAGGGAGAGAGGAGGAAAGGAGAAAGGTCAGAAGGATAGCAGAGGGAGGGAAAGAGGGAGAGAAGAAAGGAACCAGAAAAGGAGGAGAAAGGAAGAGGAGAAAGACGGAGAAGGACAAAGGGAGAAGGAGGAGAAAGAGGAAAAGGAGGAGGACAAGCAGAGAAGAAGAAGAAGGAGGAGGAGGAGGAGGAGGAGGAGGAGGAGAAGAAGAGGAGGGAGGGAGGGAGGAGGAGGGAGGAGGGAGGAGGGGGAGGAAATACAGGAGGGGAGAAGGAATAAGACAATGACAACAGGTGGACGACTGACAGTGATTAAAGGAAGTAGGTGTATGGGAGTTGGGACACATTGTAGAGGGCCTTGAATCCCAGAATGAGTTTGCACTTCACTTGATTAGGCAAATAAGATAGGGGCATCAGTAGAAGTCTACACCAGGAAGAATAAACCAGAAGGATTATAAAAAGCGGTTTGGCAAGGCAAGAGCCTGGAAGAACAGGCTCTGAGAAATGTAATTCTCTGAGAAATATGAAGGACCCAAACTAGGGCTGACAGCACTTGAAACAAAAATGCCAAGTTCTCCACATATGGCATCCATTAAATCTCTCACATACAGTATTGTCATAACTCTTCCTCATAGATTCTTTTCAAACAAAAACTTGAAAAACAGGTTTTACTTTTTGATATGCTGCAAAATATATTTAATGACTGCATGGCCTATATACATATAATCACATAGCAATACAAATTAAGACAGAACAAGTAAGCAAGGTGGCACATCTTTTGAAACCAATAGAATGCCATACAAATGTATTTGAGCTCCAATTCCTCAATGTCAAGGGGTATTACATAAGGCACTTGTTTTAGAAAATAATTTTTTACAATGATTATGGAGTAACTTTACACTGTGGGATAAAAAATAAATGGCAAATTCATTATAAACACAAACATATGAAAATCAAGAACAATCTTTTCGTTACAGTCTTAATTCTAAAACTCTTCCCTATTGTCCTTCCCTTCTCTGTGTTCCTTTCTCATCAGAAGCAATAAAAATCATATAGAAAATCACTGACTGTAACATGTAAAACTAAGTTACAAATTCATTTTTATTCATTTCGTTTTTTTTTTCTTAAGGAAAAAAGAGGTCAAAGTATCACAATGCCAGTCAAAGACAAACTGGGATGAGCAGTTGATCTGACCACAAGTCCTGTTTCCCTGGCCCCTACCCACCAACCTCCACTAATTTGGACGTAAGCATTAAAATAGGCAAACCAGCAATAACAATCACTTCTGTTTTAAAATAATACCCATTGCAAAACGTCTCGCTAAAGACTACACAGTAACCCAAACTATACCTTAATGTTACTGGCATTCTGTAAGACTAGAATAAATCAAATTTCCCAAAACAAAGTCTCTATGGGAAGGCCCTACAACCACTTCCCTGCAGAGACCTTTGGAACTGTTAGCAGACATGGGCTGATTGATCTCATCCACATAGAGAATCTCAAATTAACTAAGTCCAACTATTTAAAATAGCTCAGTCGGGGACATTGCTCAGCGGCACAAGCGCCTGCCTGGCAAGTGCAAGGTCGTGAGTTTGATTGCCAATACCAAAAGTAAATAAATAAATAAATTAGCTCAGTCATTAACCACTCCACCTCCAACCAAATCCTCTAAAAAGTGCAGGTTTGTGGGTAACTGAATGGTTCAGCAGATTTGTGCCAAAAAATAATTTTTTTAATTTTTTTTAAACATGAAGAAATAAAAGTTTTAATCCTATGAAGACAAAACTTCATGTTCAGATCTCTTGAAAAAAAAGTATGGCAACTTTGAAATCACTGTTCAAGACTTAACTTTTGGAATTTCAAGTCAAGGTTTTAATCATTTTGAGAGTTATCAAACATGCTTTAATAAAGACAGATCTACTTCAAGTTTTTAGAAGAAATACATACAAAATGAAAACCAAAATATTACAAAGATTAGTAAGATACCCAGAAGACCCAGAGTCAATTGTAAAGATATCCACTCTACCTTCTAATATGTTCCCAAATATTAACATCAAAAACCATTTCCATTGTTTCCTCCTGCAACCTCCAAAAAGAAAAATGCTAATACTATTTATTTTTAAAATAAAGACATCTGCTTAGCACAAAATGTCAGTATTAACCATAACTACTAAACTACAACTAAAAACAAAAAGTTATATTACATGACTGTGAATACTTTTATTGGAGATAAATGCTTAATTTCTACTTTGTTTTGAAGTACTAAAAATTGAAAATAATGATTTTAGTGTTAGTAACACCTTCCTCTTGAATAACACTGCCACCTATAAAGTAAGAACCTCAATGGACAATTCAAATTACACCCTAAGAACTAGAATATAACTTAGAAGGAAAGCATGAGTAAATAATATTCTGTGTAGTGTCCTCTGCAAACTACTTTCATTTTATTGTGAAAGCATATGCTACTATGAAAGTCAAAATGCTATATAGCTGACACATGAAAACTACATATGGCTCAATATAATTATCTAATTAAAAGTTTAGATTTTTCTATGAACATGAGATACCTACTCAAGAAAAATGTGTTACCTAATCTAAAAGCTACTATTTCAAAATCAGATTTCACTTCAAAAGCTTATGACCAGATATGAATCTAAGTTCACCAGCATTTATTCAGAGATTTGACATGCACTATTAGGTACTGTCACACATTTCCTTCTTTAATCCTTATACGTGAACTTCATGTTTCAAAAGACAAAACATTGTTTCCTAAGAGTTTAATTCAACAACAAAAAATGTAATCTACTACAGGACAGGAATCAAAGCTACAGAAGTAATACAGAAACAGTTACTAGTGCTAGCCCTCAGACAGCTCTTCACACAAAAAGGCTGTTAAAACTGATGGCTAAATATAAACTGCTTTCACTACTACAAGTAATAATACTTTTCTTTTTTCTTTCATCTACCTTTGTAAAATACAGAAATTATAATGGCAACAGAACAAAGTAACAATGGGCTACATAATCTGTCTTTGCTGTTTCAAGGAGGCTAATAGAAATGACACTTTGCCTTGGCTGCTGTTTGTCTTCACCAAAAGTGGAAACTCAGGGCCCCTGATCTACTAAGTAGAAGATTCCTCATGGCGCAACAGAGTTCTCCATTGATACTTTCCAATTTATAAATTAGGTCTAAATTCTACTGAAGAACATCATACAGTTAAAAAATGTTTTAAGTCAAATAGCATTTCTTTTGAGAAGTACTACAATACAAATACAATTAAAAGAGTGCTTCTACTCTCAGAAAGTTTAATCTTTTAGGGGAGGTGAGAGAGGAATAATTAAATACCATAGTGTTTCTAAGTGCTTACATAATTATATATCAAGACAAAAGATTCAATGCAGTAAGTTATGGCTTGTGTTTGGAAAACCCCCAAAATACTGTGTGTTCATAGCTGGGGCTTTTTCAGAGGTGGCTGGATCTAGAGTGTGGGGTTGGGGTTGATTTATGGTGCAATGCTACACTCAGAGGATTAAAGGTGTGACTGCTATCCACCCTAAGTAGCCTGGATAAAATACAAGGGATAAAAAGAGGTGTAGTCGCCCCTTGCTCAATTCTTTACTACTTTCTGTCCACCATGAACTGTTGTCCCCCACCCCTGCCATGCACTACCCTGCCACTGTGCAGTCAGCTGATTATGGACTGAAACCCCTACAAACTGAGAGCTAAACAAACCTTTTCTCCCTCAATTTTGGGGATCAAGTATTCTGCCTCATCAAGAAAAGCAACCAAGACAAAAGGGAAAGAGCAAACAGCTACAAGTGTCTGCAGAAAGGAGAAACTGATCATTATAAGTAGTTAGGCAGCAGGGATTACTCAGGCAAAAGCAGAGTAATAATCAAGTACAAGATTAAGTCACAAAATAACCAGAAATACAGCATACAGAATCTAGAGCAACAAGTAGTCACCTACCAAGTAACCAGGGGGAAAATATAACAGGTAAATTAAGGGCTAAGCATGGATAAATGTGAATGCCAGTGCAAAAAAATTAAATCAAGATGACTTTTCACTATCATAAATGTTCACTAAATGAAATAAGACTCAAATTTCAAAACATCAGATTCTCATGCCTCTCTGGTACCTGTTTCTTTCTCAGTCATCCAGCCCTGCTTATTAAATCAGTAGTTCTCAAAATGTGATTCTGGGATCAGCAGCAGCAGTAACAACTGAGAATACTGGCAGAAATGCAAATACTGGGCACTCTACAGACATACTGAAATTTTGGGAATCAGGCTCAGCATTAGGGGATTTATCAAGGTCTCTAAATCTGATGAACATTAATGCTTAAAACCAATGTTCTATAGGAATCTTTCAGTAAACACTTCATTCTGCACTGCCTCTCTACATCTACCCTCTTCTTGGGCTTTAAATAATAGCCAAATACTAACTGAAAGTACTTATCCATAAGCCCAAACTCCACTGCTAACCTTCAGCCCAAATGCTCAACTTCCCACTTGACATTTCCTTCCCACCTGACTTGTCTGAACTGGTGGACTCCTAACATTCCTCCCTAAATCCAATCATTACTTATCTTACTACGAGGTACCTCCATCCAAGAGTTTCATAAGCAAGTCATTCTTGACACTTCCTACTATATGGCCATGGTCCAACCCACCACAAGATCTTCACATCACTGCATTATAACATTTCATCTCTCCATTCCTACTATTATCACTTTACCATCTAATCTAATGTGTAAACCTCTCAACCATTTTATACCCATTAACTGTGATCATACAAAAATATAAATCAGAGCATGTCACTGCCCCAAGTTGTTAAGACTTTCCATATCTTACCACTGCATTTCAGACAAAACCTGAACTCAATATGGCACACAAAGTTCCAGATTCCCATTACCTCTTTAACATCATCTCAGCTCCTTTTCTCACATGCTTCACTCATTGCAGTCCACAGTTCTAAGCACATTTCAGTTTCTGAGATTCTTCTTCACACAGGGCATTTTTCCATATGACATGATCCAAACCACCCCCACCTTCTCAATCTGCTCTATTCAACTTTTTTCATCTTTTAGGTTTCTACTAAAATACTGAAAAGACTTTTCTTGGTTCCCCCAATCTAAATGGAATTACCTGCATTAAAACTCTGAGCTTTCTCTTCATTTTTATATACATACATCAACTTGGAAAAGTTTTGTTTGCCTGTTTTAGCTGTAACTTCCATAAGACCAGAAAAATGGCTGCACCTTGTAAGAGCACCTAGCCAGGCATGGTGGCACATGCCTGTAATCTCAGAACTTGAGAGGCCTAGGTAGGAGGATTACAAGTTGAGACTGGCCTAGGCTACAAAGCAAGTCCCTGCCAAGGAGGGATGGGAGGGAAAGGAGGATAGGAGGAGAAAGGGGAGGAGACAGGGGAGGAGAAAGGGAAAGAAAAAGAAAAAGGCAAAGCAGAGAACAGAGACAGTAGAGGTAAGCATCTTACAGTGCCTGACACATAAAAGGCACTGAAAAAAAGAGTTTCAGAGCAGTAACTAGTGTTGATATTTTTGATAAGTGCCCCCATTCTGTCCTCCAGAGAACATTGTTAGAAGTTATTGAATAGAGATAACAAGATATACTTAAATCCATTTATATTTAAATCCCTATAGATTTCTATTGCAAAACCAGATGTTAAGATTTTACTACCTGCCTATAAAATTAAGAGAACAGTTAATACTTACCATATATATATATATATTTAACTCACTCTAAGCAGCTAACTCTCAGTGAACACTGAGCTACTTGTATACAACTCCGTTGTAAAATCCTGACCCACTTATTGACAGGGACAATTACTGCCACGCCCACATCAGTTGGTCTTACCTGATCCTTTTCACAATACTGTATCTTAACCAGTTCCCATAACTCTATGACTGTATTACCCCAACAAATTGTCAATGGTCTCCTAGTCTTGAAATTCCCTGCTATTTAAATCCATTTCATGCCAAGAACATTGCTTTTAAAAGGTCCCCTCATCAAGAATCAACTTCTTCCAATCATCAATCAATATGAAATTCCTTAGACTAGCACCAAAGGTTTTCTTATGGTGATGCATATGAACAATAGCCAGTCCTACTGTTTTTATAAAAATCTGAAAGCTGCTGAGCATGGTGGCACATGACTGAATCCCACCTACTCAGCAGAATAAGGCAAGAAGATTGAGAATTCAAGGCCAACCTTGACAACTGTGTAAGAACTTGATTCAAAAAATAATGTAGCTTGATGGAAGAGCACCTCTAACGTTACAGTGAATTATATGTGCTTGACAATCTAATACTATTTCAAGCAAAAACTGACATACATCTCTACCTCATTCCTCGAACCCAAAGTTGGGATTTGCTTATTAGCATAGACTCCTGAAACCAAACCGTTTCAGAAAAAATATGAAAATGTCTATGATAACAGTTCTGTAAACCTTCAGTAGAAACTAAAAGCACAAGTTGTCAGCATTTTCAAACATAAAGTATAAATGCTTGACTTGAAGGACATGATACAAAGTATGTATTTCAAAAAGGGAACTGCTCCAACAGTTTAAGTATTCAAAATAAGTTTACCCAGGAAAATGTTTTAAATCAGACTTCAAGTAGTTGACCCTCATTATTTAGGGGTTTTTTTTACTTGCAAATCTGCCTAAATAAAATTTATTTTAATTCCGTAAAATATCATTCAGGACACTGTCATGGTTCCCTGTAGATGTGCACAAAAGTGAAAAACACAAGTCTCCTGACTTGCATGTTCTTATTTTAGCTCTCATACTGTGTCCTATTCATGGTCAATTTAGTACTGTTTTTCTCACTTTCAAGCTTTTTATTGAGGATTTCACTGTATAAAACATCCCCAATTATAGTGCTGAACTGCTATCTATTGTTCCTAAGTGCAAGTCTGTGCTACTGCCTACAGAGAAAATACCTGATAAACTTCCTTAAGGCATGAGTAGTGTTACTGGCCATAATTTCAATATTCATGATTCACTAATAGTATCTTTAAACAAAAACATACATAAATACATTGATCACCTAACAAAAATATTGTGAACAAAGTCTTCCAGAAACCTAACCTGTCAATTCCCCTAAAAGCAATCATTCCATATTCAGTAACTCAGTGTTTTTGGTGACCTGAAACGTAAGTAATCATACAGAAACAAAGAACTAACTGATTTATTGGAAGGACACTGCAGCAGCCCTGATTGATGTGTTTTGAAATTTTGTTGTAGTTTTTTTATTTGCTTCTTTTTTAATGGATTTGGAAAACACACACACAGAGCAGCAGCAGCAGCAGTAATTATGACTAAGATTCCCAAGTCTACAGTGGACTGATGAAAACATTTAGGGACACATCATCAACTAAGCCCTGCCCTTAACACTGACCCAAAGCAAAATATGCAAAATCTACTAAGTTTGTTTTTTGGTCTGTCTTACCTTCTACTACATTTTCCGTTCAATGTTATACCTCTTCCCATATTTAGGTTCTTGAATGCTTTTTCCAAAAGCACTTGTCCCAACTAACAGGCAAACCTGTCAATTACTGATTCATCAAGCTTAAGTACGAACTAGCCTTGTGCTTGTCATCCTGTCTAGCTTGCACATTAGAGAGGGGGTTTATTAACCATCTCAACCCACCAGAACCAAAAGTAAACTGAATATGGATAATTTCAGCTGTATTTGCTAGCGAGAGAAGAAATGCACAAGGGAAAAAAGCATAGGCCTTGGCTCTGTTCCAGAGAAAGCTTAAACATTGGTCCCAGAAAATAATAAGTTCCATTTTCCAAAAGTGTCTCTTTAATCCTTGCCTCCACTGAGTACATTTGATTTGGAAATTTATGGCAAAAATCAGTGGAGCACTGTAAAAGTATGAGTAAGTGAAATATTTTGTCATTATGGTTAAATAAGGACTCTACTTGTGAAATTCACCTTTTTAGTCTTCAAAATTACATATTTTTTAACTGAAAATGGCACAAGACATGCTTAGAGCAGTGATAAAAGTTACAAATTCATAATCCAGTGTGTGAAATGTCATTTTCTTTGTACTAAATAAAAATATTATCCGTGATTTAGTAAGGAAATGAGTGTAACACTGCTCAAACTACATTTTAAATAAGTACTAAAATCCAAAGAATTCACATGTGTTCTGAAAAACAACCCAATTCAAACCAACACCTGGGATGATAATGTAATAAAGACAGGAAATTATACAGCACCGTACATGTATTAAAACTATCTAGCAGGCTGGGCGTGGTAGCGCACACCTGTGATCCCAGCATTAGGGAGAAGCTGAGGCAGAAGGATCACTGAGAGTTTGAGTGAAGCCTTGACTACAAAGGCCAGTCTGAACAGTATAGCGAGACCCTGTCTCAAAAAGATCAAACAAACAAAAAAACCTGATTGCCATATACTCATTATGTTGAGACGCTAAAGCTAGTCCTGCCACTTTTCCCAAGATTCAGATATGCTTACTGTTCTGGGCAATGGTTTACCAAACAATGTTAGACTAGTTTATAGATAAATTCTTCAGGATTCTCTCGCACCAATTTACTACTTGTTTACTACATTTCACAAAAATACAAGTAGAATCTCAGTCATATTTTCAAGCCACATCAACGTTTAACTCCAGTAAGAGAATTAAAACTACTCTTCAATTTCTTTTAACCTTAGAACTTAAAAGGTCACATCAACAGGAGTTATTTCTTATTTGTTTACTTTGTAATATTTTGCAGTGAAAAGCTCAAAAGTCAGTGAGGCACGAAATAAAAAGCAAGCATTTTCTACAATCCAATTATACTAAAAACACAAAACCAAAGTCAAGCATCTTTTTAAATAACATGTAGTTGCAACTAGACTCTACCTTTTGTCTTAACCTGTTACAAGATAATGCAAGATCCATCACAATACTTTACAAGTGGAAGTTACCCGCTTCGCATCACCTTTTAAGGCGAGCACTACCAAAGAAACACAAACGGAGGGCATGAATAGTAAGCCCTCTGTTTGACAGAGAAGATTCTAAATGACAAAGATAAATGCGCTTCAAGTTTATCTGCTCCCCACTCCCAAAGCAACCTATTAGCTGAATTTGGGGCAAAGTACCAACACAGATACTGGTTTCAAATCGATGAAGGGAGCAGAAACAAAATGAGCAGACACCAGAGCTGCAGAGGCTTCATGAAGAGGCCAACGCAGGACACTCGCCCTGAACCACCGCTAGCGTAGCCGAGCCTCGACCCTGCCTCGATATAACCCTTCCGTGAGTCCCAGTCCCAGACTAGACACCCATCACTCGCCAGGACGACTTCTATTTACTTCCTCGCGCCCAGATCAAAGAAAATGAGTTCGAGTCATCGTATGCGAGCCGGCTAGTAAGCGAACGACCGAGCGCCCTCCTTTCCAGCCCCGCAGAAAGGAAAGAGTCACGAATGCAGAAACCCAGAGTCCGCCACGCCCCCGCCGCCCCGCGTCTCACCTTCGGCCAGCGACTCCTCCAGGGTGACCTGGTAGCGGCCGACCGCGAACACCCGGACCCCGACGGACGAGCCGCTGCCACCGCCTCCGGTCCCTGCAGCGCCGGCCCCGCCGCCCGCCGCGCCGCCGCCGCTGCCCTCGGACTTGGGCATCCGAGAGAACTTCTTCATGGCGCCGCGGGCGCGCTGGGGACGTGGGGAGCGCGTCCCGGCCCGGCGCCCGCGAGGCGTGGCCGCCCTTGCCCTTCGCCGCCTGCGCGAGTGTCCGTGAGCGCCAGGCCGCCGCGCAAGGCCGAGCCGAGCCGAGCCGAGCCGAGCCGAGCCGAGCCGCGCCGCGCCGCGCCTCACATGCCGCCTCCCGCTACCTCGCTAGCTCGCGGCCCGCCGCAGCTGCCGGCCCCCCGCGGAGTGCAGGGGAGCAGAAAGGGGCGGAAAGGGGCGGGCCCGGGGCGGGGGCGAGCGCGGCACCGCCCACAGCGCCCCGCGGCCGCGCGGCCGCTGCTGCCGCCGCCGCCGCCGCCTCTGGGAGCCCCTGAGAACAGAGCAAGGGGCCAGTCGGAGCTGCGCAGCCTCCAACCCTCGAGGCTGCAACCGGACCCGCGCCGTCCGCTACTCGCGGCCGTTGGCAGCGCGGCGCTGCTTGCTGCCAACCGCTCCTGAGCCGGGACGCCCCGCGCAGGCGCTGCCGCCGCCGGAAGTGACGCTTCCTGCCCTTGTCACGTGGGGAGGCGCGGTACGGGGTGGGGGTGGGAGTGCTGAGCTGGTGGTCCGGGTGCGAGTTTCAACCCGGGTGGGTGTCTGCTGGGATGTAGAGCGTAACCCCGGGCCGGGAGGTGGCCCCGGGACCGGCTTCCGCCCTAGCGGAGCGGACGCATCTGTCCCCTCGGCTGGTAGCCGCTGTATCGGAGTGTGGCGGCAACTTTGCCGGCTCTGAGGAACTTCTGGGGTCAGTTCCCCAGCCCGCGCCTCCGGACCCTCTCTCGGCCCGCACGCCCGAGCCGCGCGGCTCCGGGGTGGATCCCGCCGACGAGCTCCAGCCGCGGGGTGGCCCTGTGTGGACGCCCGTGCTGGGGAGCTGGATGCGGCTTTTGAATTGTTGAGGGCTTCGTTAGAGATCGCGAACGCGGCCACCCGGGGCTGCGCAGTACCGGTCCCAGGCGCCTCACGGGCCGGCCGTCGCCCAAGGTCACCCACCCGGCATTCGGCCGCAGCTGGCACCGCTGAGTTTGCGGCCGTTCTGGAGAAAGTAGGTTAGGGTCAGCCCAGTGAAGACAGATTAAGGGTTTAGAAGCAAGAGCAGCCACTGGTGACCCCTCATTCCTTAAGGGAAAGATTCGCCTGTTTAAAAAGAGAAAGGGGCCCAGCTGCATTAATGTGGTAAACTGCAGGTGTCTCTTAACCTGCAAGGTTAAGCCAGCAAAATGAATTTAGTGAAGCAGTTGGGAGTGGTGGGAAGGGCAAACTGTAGAGCCCTGGGGCGCACTGCTCTAGCCTACTTTTCCCCCGGCGAATACAGGCCCACTGCTCAGAGGATCTAAGACCTTGAAAGAGAACAAACCCCAGGATTTTTCCTCCTAGTGTGGCTTTTTCTTAGTTTTTAAGAATATAAGCCAAATAAATTATGTCTAGGACTCCAGTATACATTTTTTTGTGAAAATGGCTGAATGTGGTTCTGTTTCCACCCCCATTTGAACTTCTTAATGAGATACATGTTTGAAAATGTACTCAGCCAAAAGACTTAAAGCTTCAGATCTTTCCCTCTTCTCAGCTATTTGAAGAGAAGCTATTTCTGCCAACACTAAAACAGTGCTCCAGATTTAGGCATTTCTGCTGCATAACCCACTAAACAAATTCTTTATCCAGAGACCTGACCTTTAAAACACATTCCAGCTTCATGGAAGTCAGATTATATGTCAGATGATTGATGGGATGTGGCAGTTGGGGATTTCCATTTAGAAATAACCTAACCGTTTTTCTTACGGTGGGGATTCACCATGGAGTCTCATTCCTACATTATACTTTTTCAAGCAAAATAGAGGAGAAATTTAGTTATTACATACAATTAAAAAACTGGCCCGGCCTACTATGCAATGATAGAGCCTAACACAACTTCATTTGATTGCAATATAAGAATAAAATCTTTTCTAATCTGTGAGCCAGTGTACCACAACGTGTGGTAAAGAATATTTTCTTGACCCTGCGTAGCCTGTCTTCTGATTTTGAAATTTTAAGGCCCTTCACTGAAAACTAGACAAAACCGAAATATAGGATCTATGATTTGTTGCCAAATATGTAACAAAATTTAAATATTCTCTTAATTTTACAAAATGGTAACTACACAATATTCTATAACAGTCAACATCATACTACTTAAAAATGCAAAAACATTAAAAACAAGAATGCCAAGTATTGACAAATGCTTTTACTACCCAAAGATGTCCATATCTGTTGTCAGCTATCTGAAAGACAGAGATTACATCCTTCTAGTACACTTGTGAGTTCAGAATAAGTATCCTTAAACCAATTTGCAGGCAGAAATTGAGACGTGAGAACAGAAATTGAGACCTAAAAATCAGTAGGAAAAACATGCTGAGAATTCCAGCCCTTCAGATTTTTTGCAGAACATATTATAGACATATATTAATTTCTCAATCTTACACATAAAATTTGCTGGCTACCTGGGCATGTTAGTACCTATCTATCATTACAGCTACTTGGAGGACTGAGGCAGGAGGATCACAAGTTCCAAGCCAACATGGGCAACATAGACAATATCTCAAAAGAAAAAAGTTAAAATAGGTTAAGTATTATTTTAATAACTCATTTTACTCAATGCTGCAATTTTTAGGGGTTATTGAATATTATCCTTAAACTAAAGGAAGGGGCATATATGCCTGTAAATCTCAGCTATTCAAGAGGTTGAGGCAGGAGTTTCACTTGAGCCCAGGAATTTGAAGCCAGTAGGGACAACATAGTGAAACCCCATCTCTTTAAAAATGCCACCTAAACTGAGCATGGTGGTGCATGCCAGTAATCCCAGCACTTGAGAGGCCGAAGCAGGAGACTCACTGGGAGTTTGAAGCCTGCCTGGCCTACATAGGCCAGCCTGAGTTACATAGTGAGACACTGTCTTAAAAAAGAAAAAAAAAAACCCATTGTGAAATATATACATATATATGTATATTGTTCTTCAGTTAATGCTCTGTAACATACTATATAGTCCTTAGAACAAATTTAAATGCTCTCATGTGATCTGAAAGTTCAAGAGATACAAATACAGAAGTCAAATCATAAGACCCCAAACAAACCTCTGTATCAACATGTTTTTCCCATTTAGATTTTTAAACCTATGACTTATAAAAGGTTCTATCTGTTTTTGTCCTGTAACATTTTGTATGTGTCACTGTAACAGCATACTTATTTATCCTAAGTGTGAATCATTTGATGTTTTACTGGTCTTACTCAGCATATAGTTAAGAGATTACTTAACCTGATTGCATCACAGGACATTTACTCTGCATGTGCCAATCACTATGGTTTGGATTTGAAGACAAAAGGCCCAGCACAGTGGTATAGGAGGCTGAGAGGCTGAGATGAAAATCGCTTGAGCTGGCTTGGCTAAATAGAGACCCTCTTTTTAAAATAAATAAGGGAAAAAAAGATGTGGTTGGGTATAATGATTTTGAATTAGAAATTTTAATGACTATAAAGATATGGCTTCACTGTTAATGAAACAGTGAAGGTTAAAGGAAAGGTGTCCAAAGGTTCCTATCTAGGAAAATCCCCACAGTGTATGTGGGACTTAATGTAGAGAGCAGCCTCAGGCATTGTGGTGATGAAGTAGCTTCTGTTTCTCTCAATTGTAGCCCAGACTTTAAGTTCTTAATTCTACCTTTGTCATTGGCTAAGCAATTTTCTCCAAATGCCCACCTCCCCTTCTTTGCGTGGTTCTCTTTCTACCTGCTAGTAATGGTGGCCAGAGGTAAACCAAGATGATACCGTCACAAACTGAGTAGCTCAACCTTTTAGGGTGCTCTTTCAGCTTTGGTTTGATATTTCCACATTGGAAGATCATTCTGATCATCAGAAATGATGGGGAGATTGGTAACAGTGTAAAACTCCAAGGTCACATCAATTTGCCAGTTTATCAGAGAGCTACAACTAAGGAAAAGCCATATGAAAGGGATGCATAGGGCGAGGCATGGAATTGAGGGCATGCTTGGGCTTCTGGAGCCTTTTGTGGCTGCGCCATTCTGCCAGCACTTCGACCTGTTCACCTACCCTGAAGCTATGTCTTTTAGTTTTGCACTTGTTATACCATGGCTTTGGAAAAGCACTCAGTTTGACCTTCTGGAGGAAAATGGGATCTTTTGAAAAAGAAAAAAATATAGATTCTGACCATTTTAAACACTGGTATTGAGGTACAGTCAAAGCACAGCAAGAGTAGTTTAATAAAGGTAAAAGAAATTTAAATTATATCACAGGTTTTTTTACAGATATCTCAATCTTTTAAATGCTTGAAGCTGTATTGTCATAAAAATAGTTGGACAGTAGCCACCAAAGAGGCTTTTAAAAAAATAGGTTGCTTCACTTTGTGTGGTTTCACATTACACTACTCTGATAAAGCCAACAGATCATGGTAGCTAACTGAGGGATTCTGAGATCCTTTCTCAGGAAGGGTTTTGACCATGGGGGAGGGGAGAATTGCTATTTTTGTCTTCTTTGGGAAAACTATAACCCTTCTTGTCACTGTGACCATCATCTATTTTGTAGCCGGGTCACTCTCAAAGACAGTATGTGAAGTAAGAAAGGCTTAAACAAAGGATCATACAAAATATGCTTATCCCAAAAGGTTTGTTCCATCACTGCTATTGCCCTTATAAATGATCTCTGTCAATACTTGAGTAATCATTTTTTCCTCACATGTCAGTATTTCCCTTTGGTAGTGTGTCCTCTATCACTATTAGGCTCACTATCTTTTAGTAACAATAATTACTTTTCCTGCCAAACATTATGACTTCATATTTAGTTAAATGTCCTTGACTTTTAAGGACTTAAAAAAAATTCTAAAATATATATAAATGTGTGTGTAGTGTATATATACCCCTCTGGGGCAAGAGGATCACAAATTTGAGCCTGCTCTGGGCAAATTAACAAGACACTGTCTCAAAAAAATAGAAATGACTGGAGATGCAGCTCAATGCAAGGGTCCTGTGTTCCATTCCCAGTACCACAGAGAGGGATGAAGAAAAGAATATATATTCCTTTTCAAAAATCAATCTGATAGTAAAGTTTAAAAGACAAAAATGCTCAGATTTTTTTCTTTCTTTGCAGTACTGGAGAGTGAACTCCAGGGCCTTTGTCCTGAACTACATCCCTAGCCTTATGGCTTTTTTTTTTTTTTACGATCTCTTTTAGTTGCTTAGGCTGGATTCAAACTTGGGATCCTCTTGCCTCAGTCTCTCAGAATGCTGGCTCACAGATAGTCTTCATAGGAAAAATTATTCATCTGATAGGCCATACATTCCTGTGATAGAGTTTTTCTTAGAAATTGACTATCCTCTTAAGAGCAACTGCAGGAAGTAGGCAGCTTCACCACCAAGAGGGGCACTTTGATTGCAGCTAAGTAAGGCAGCTAGGGGTGGGTAGGAGAGATTTTGCCCTAGGTTTGTAATATCTTGTCCTCATACGTCTTTGTCCTAGGATGTGATTACAATATGTTTCTGCCCTCACTTCTTGTCCTAGCCTTTTATTTCCTTCCTGTGGCCAAGCAAATGCCTTGCTCTCTATTACATTTGTACAAAACTTTAGCAGAGTATAAAATTACAACTAATTCTTTTTTGGCACTTGTGAAGTGGCCATGCTATTCAAAAGTATATTATTAAGTATTCACATATTAACTTAGTAACTCTTCATAATAACTTTATAAGATAGATTTGTTTATTATTTCTACTTGCAGATAAGAATATAGATCTATAAAGCAATTACCTTATATGCCTAAACCTTATGACTTGTAACAGGGGTCAAAACTAGGTTACATAACTTTATGGCTTATACTCTTGACTGAAAAACTATGCAGACACTGAAAGTATGTAATAAATAACATGATTGCTACAGTCTAAAATGATAATGTACCTTCCTGTGATCTCTAACCACCCACTCATGAGTGGACTGCCACAGCTCAGGAAATCCTACAGTAATGAGAGTATATTCAATTTCTAATTAACTGGGTTTGGCTTCATTTAACAAATATCTATTGCATATTGAATTTGGATAAAGCACTATGGCCTAGGGAAGTAGCTAAGAAGGACTAAGTTGAATAAGGTAAGTCAAGTCTTCCGAGTTTCCATTTATGAAGGAAACACAAATATGTACTATTGAAATCCCAGTATTATATATTGTAACCCAAATACTGTATATTGTAATCCAAATATTTTAATCCTTTTTCCAGTTCTCATAATCCACAGTTATATTTGTAATCTCATAGAAACATTATTGGAATTCCAGTGAGTTAATTCCAGTCTACCACCTCCAATGTAACTCATGGCAAAAGTAAAGACACTAAGACATATTCAAAGTTATTGGCAGCCAAGGGGTCTAAGTTCCATCCAACTGAGGATATATGGACAAAGGTCCTGATCGAAGGCCTCTCCCAGAATTTATTATCTGAAGAGGGGAATGGTTCAAGGATGAGTGACAGTGAAGATGGCAGGAACTATTTGAGTAGCGTGAGCTAAATAGCCAGATGAGGAGAAAAGCATCTTTGCATTATGCAGGGAGAATACTATGCAGAAGGATCAGTCTGCATAACTCAATTAGGGTAGCATTTCAATGTTTTTAGGAGGCTGTTGCTTCAGTTTCTGAGATGTAAACTTTTGTGCCTTGGGGAGTCATAGCCTCTTACTCTAAGGCTGTACCCAGCTGACGTTCCTGAAGTTGATTGGCTGTGCAAATTATGGAAGTGTAGCACAGGAAATAAATGGAAGCCATAAAGCAGATTCAAGCAGATATCCAGGAGAATAAAAACTCCATTGAAAATATTCAAAGCAGATTAGGCCAATGTGAAAACAGGATCTCAGATACTGAAGACAGGCTTGTAGTCAGTGACCAAGAAAAGAAAAATTTCTCAAAAAAAAGCAAGAGACCATGAGAAATCAATCCAGTAGCTGCTAAGTAAGACAAAGAAGAATAACTTAAGAGTAATTGGAGTCAATGAACAAGCAGGAGATACCGCAAACAATATTTTTAAAATATTCACAGACATCACTACAGAAAACTTTCCTGGTACAGAAGAATTTGACATTCAGGTAAATGAAGCATATAGAACTCCAACAAGCAATGATAAAAAATATATATATATACATATTATATATATATATACACACATATATATATAGCCAGGCATATCATAATCAAGATTCCAGAACTTCAACACAAGAATAGAAGCCTAAAAGCTGTTAGGGAAAAGAAACAAATCACCTATAAAGGAAAACCCATCAGAATTACAGCTGACTTCTCACCACAAACTCTCAAGTCAAGGAGAGCTTGGAGTGAAGTACTCCAAGTTCTAAGGAAAACAACTTTCAACACAGACAAGAGTATCTTTCAATAAGATACTTCCATGACAAAGAATATCTGAGGAAATTTATAACCATGAAACAGCATTACAAAATGTTCTGAAGGACATTCTAGAGAGAAATGATAAAGACTAAACAGCACCATGAACCCTAACAGAAGAAACTCCCCAGGGAAGGCAAACAATTAGGGGGAGGGGGAAAAAGAGAGAGCCAACAACAAGAAAATAACAAGACAAGGAAAAGTCAATACATATCAATTATAACCATCAGTGTTAATGGTCTCAATTTACCAGTCAACAGATACAAATTGGCAGAATGAATCAAAAAGCAAGATCCAGCAATATGCTGCATGCAATAAACACATTTAATTCAAAAAGAAAATCATAGACTGAAAGTCAAAGGACGATAAACAGTACTCCATGTGGCAGAAACCCAGAAAAAAGCAGAGGCAGCTGTTCTATTGCAGACAAAGTGAATTTCAAGCCAAGACAGATTAAAAGAGATTAAAAAAGGTCTCTACATCCTCATAAAGGGAACAATCCAAGAGGAAGAGATGACAATCATAAATATATATGCGACAAATACCAGTGCCCCCAACTATATAAAATAATTATGCAACAAATACCAGTGCCCCCAACTATATAAAACAATTACTAACAGACATGAAAAATCAAATATGCCCTAATACAATTGTACTGGGAGACCTCAATACTCCACTGTCACAAAAAGACAGATCAACTAGATAAAAAAAATCAATAATGAAAAATAAATAAAGAAATAATGAAATATTAGAGCTAAATCAAACTTTTGAGCAAATGGAACTAGTTGATGTCTATAGAATGTTCCAATAAGCAATGATCAAAAAAGCACAGCATCAGAATATACATTCCTGTCAGCTGCACACAGGACATTCTCCAAAATAGACCATATATTGGCTCATAGGTTATGCTTCAGTAAATGCAAAGGAATTGAAATTATTCCATGATTACTGTCAGAACACAGTGCAATCAAATTGGAAATGCATACCAAAGGAAATCACAACCATAAACACATGTAAATTGAATAGCACCTTACTGAACAATCAGTGGGTCACAGATGAAATTAAAGAAGAAATTGGACAGTTTTTACAGTTGAATGATAATGACAATACAATATACCAAATCTTTGGGACACAAAGAAAGCAGGCAAAACAGGGAAATTTATAGTAGTAATACCCATATCAGGAAAATAGAGCAAGCAAATATTAACAACTTAATGTTGAACCTCAGACTTTTAGAAAAAGAAGAGAAAGCTAAACCAAAAGCTCATACAAGGGAGGAAATTATAAAGATCAGAGCAGAAATTAAAACACTGGAGACTAAGAAAACAACACAAAGAATCAATGAATCCAAGGGTTCGTTCTTTGAAACATTAAAAAAAAAACCTGACAAACCCTTGACCAATCTTATCAAAGAAAAGGAAAAAAAGACTCAAATCCACACAATTAGGAGTGAAATGGGCAAAATCACAACAGAAATCCAGAAAATCATCTATACCTACTTTGAAAACTTCTAATAAGATGGAAAATACAAAAGGAAATGGACAGATTCTTAGATACATATGAATTATCAGAGCTGAATCAAGAAGATGTAAAAATCCTAAATAACCCAGTATCAATAAATGAAATCGAAGATGTAATTAAAAACCTGTCAACAAGAAAAGAGCAGACCCCAATGGATTCACTGCTGAATACTACAAGAAATTTGGAGAAGACCTAACACCACCACTTCTCAAAATCTTTTATGAAACTGAGCAGGAAACAATACTTCCAAATTCATTTCTGGAAGTAAGTATTAACCTGATACCAAAACCAGAGAAGGATCCAACTAAGAAAGAGAATTACAGGCCAATGTCCAAATTGAACATTGATGAAAAAATCCTCAGTCAGATACTGGCAAACAGGATGCAGCAAATCATCAAGAAAATTATACAACATGATCAAGTGAGATTCATCCCAGGGATTCAGGGATGGTTCAACATACATAAATCCACAATTGTAATACACCATCTTAACAGAGCCAAGGACAAAAATCCTATGATCATCTCAACAGATGCAAAAACAAAAAAAAAGCTTTTGACAAAGTCCAGCACCCATTCATGGTACAAATTGGATAGATGGTCTGTATCTCAATCGCATAGAAGCCATCTTCGACAAACCAACAGCCAACATCATACTAAACGCTTTCACTCTAAAATCAGGAACAAGACCAGGATGTCCGCTGCTACCACTCTTTTTCAACATAGTCCTCAAAAATTTAGCTGGAGTAATTAGACAAGACAAAGAAATAAAGATAGGAAAGGAAGAAGTTAAACTATCATTATTTGCAGATGATATGATACTCTTTTTAAGAGATCCCAAAAACTCCACCAAAAGACTTCTAGATTTTTTGGGGTACTGGGGTACTGGGGATCGAACTCACGACCTTGCACTTGCCAGGCAGGCACTTATGCCACTGAGCTAAATCCCCAGCCCGACTTCTAGATTTAATAAGCAAATTCAGTAACTCAGC
This sequence comes from Hydrochoerus hydrochaeris, assembly GCA_004027455.1. Taxonomy (NCBI): domain Eukaryota; kingdom Metazoa; phylum Chordata; class Mammalia; order Rodentia; family Hydrochaeridae; genus Hydrochoerus; species Hydrochoerus hydrochaeris. Next base: position 96,790 of record PVLA01006449.1, on the reverse strand, counting down.
TGGTTACAAAGTTAACATTCAAAAAGCAATAGTCAGGAATGTACACGAATAACAAACTCACTGAGAAAGAAATCAGGGAAACAATATATTTTACAATATCATCCAAAAAAAATGAAATACCTAGGAATCAATCTAAAAAAGGATGTAAAAGACCTCTATGTTGAAAATTACAGTGCTCTGAAAAAGGAGATTGAAGATTATTAGAAAATAGAAGGATATACAATGCTCTTGGGTAGGAAGAACCAATATAGTAAAAACGGCCATATTTCCAAAACTGTTATACAGATTCAATGTAATCCTAATCAAAATTTCAATAGCATATCTCACAGAATTAATTGTAAAATTCATCTGGAACCAGAAGAGACATAGAATAGCAAAGGCAATCCTGGGCAACAAAAACAAGACAGGAGGCATCACAATCCCTGACTTGAAATTATGCTATAAAGCTACTGTGATTAAAAAAAAAATAGTGTGGTACTGGAAAAAAAAAAACAGACCCAAGATCCATGAATAGATTAGAAGATGCAGAAACAACTCCAGACACATTAAGCTACCTTATCTTTGACAAAGGTGCTAAACACAGTCACTGGAAGACAGATAGCCTCTTTAATAAATGATGCTGGAAAAACTGGCTCTATATATACCAAACACTAAAACTGGACTCATACCTTTCACCATGTGCTAAGCTAAAATCAGAATGCATCAATGATCTTAATATTAAAGCAGAAACATTAAATCTTCTGGAAGATAGAGTAGGTAAAACTCTTGAACACATTGGTGTAGGCAAAGACTGTATGAACAAAATCCCAAATCACAGGGACTATCACAGAGAATCAACAACTGGGATCTTATCCTACTGAAAAGCTTTTGCAAAGCAAGAGAAACCAACAACAGAGTGAAGAGACAACCCACAACGTGGGAGAAAGTGTTTGCCAACTGTTCCTCAAAAGATTACAATTGAAAACATATAAAGAGCTCAAAAAAATGAGTCCTCCCAGAGTTAAAGACACAATCCAAAAATGGGCATCTGAAATGAATATACATTTCTCAGATGAAGAAATATAAACAGCAAATAAATATGTAAACAAATGTTCAACATCACAGGTCATTTGTGAGATGCAAATTAAAACAACATTGAGATTTCACCTCACCCCAGAAAGAATGGCTATCAAGAAATCAAGCAATAACATGCTGAAGGAGCTGTGAGGAATAAAGACCCTTCTCCACTGTTGGTGGGAGTGTACAATGGTGCAACCACTGTGGACATCAGCCTGAAGATTCCTCAAGAAACTAGTACTAGAGGTCTCATTCAAGCCATCATTCCCTTTCTGGGCATATTCCCACAAAAATTAAAAAATATCATACCTCGGTGACATATGTGGACCCATGTTTATAGCAGCACAGTTTTTAATAGCCAGATCTTGGAAACAACTTAAATGCCCATCGACTGAGGAATGAATATAAAAGATGTGGTATTTTTATACAATGGAGTACTATTCAGCCATAAGGAAGGATAAACTGGAGACTTTTATAGATAAATGGATGCAATTTGAGAACATACTCATTAGTGAAATGAATCAGACTCACATATATAAACATATTCATTAGTATGAGAAACTGAAAAAACCATATGTATGTGGGTATTTATATGTATATAAAATATACTACTGATTTTTCTGAGTTCATTGAAGAGAAATCATGCTGCTATGGTGTGGACAATTGAATGCAGATGTCTTGTGCTCTGGGTGAATAATTTGGGGATTGTGCTTTGGGTGAATGATTTGGGGATGACAGTATGCAATGTACATACCATTGTTGCCCCCTGATTGACATGTTTTGAAATTTTATTGTACCTTCCTCCTCCTCCTCCTCCTCCTCCTCCTCCTCCTCCTCCTCTTCCTCTTCTTCCTTGCAATAAAATGGATTTGGAAAAAATAAAATAAATTTTCTTTAAAAACCCAGTGCCAAGAAACATGACTAATGTAAAGGAGATCTTGGGTAAATGAATGGAGATGGAGCCAAAGATCTAATAAATGCTGAACTAGGAGTGCTGAGACCAGGCTCATATCTGTGACTCCAAGATTAGCCTATCTGCACCAGATTTTTGGACATCTTTAAAACAGAAAGAATCTGTTATTTATTCTCAGTGGTGGTTTTGCTTGGTTTTTTGAAGTAAAGGCTGGGAAGTGGTCTGAGTATTAAATAATATAAAATAAACACTCAAGAAACATCACAGCCCCCTTTTGCTTTCTGTATCACCTTGGTCAAATGTATACTCAAAGAAACAGAGCTAGGGCTTCAACTACTCTACTGTGCTCCCCTTTCATGATGAGTGTCTCACAGATAATAATCTATTCTTATTTTACATGAATTTTAGAATTTTAATCTTACTATTAGAGTTTGTTTATTTTTTGTTTGGTTTTTTGGCTATAGTGGGGATTGAATCCATAGTCTTTTTTAATTTTCATTTTTATCTTTTATTTTGAGACAGTCTCTTGCCAACTTGTCCAGGCTGGGCTCAAACTTGTGATATTCCTACTTTCCAAGTAGCTGAGATTACATTTGTGCATACTAGCCAGTTTGAATCATAAGTGTTTTCCAAAGGCCATGTGTTGAAGGATTGGTCACCAGCTTGTGCCATCATCAGGAAATGGTGCCCAGTGGAAGGAAGTGAAGTTATGGAGAGGAGTCCTTAAAAAGGAATTTGGGATCTGAGGCCCTCCTCCTCACTTTCTCAGTTTCTTGGCTGCTTTGAGGTGAATAATCTCCTCCACTAGGCACTCCCTACTATAATTTTTCTGCTTCACCATAGGCCCAAAGCAACAGATCCAAGCAACTGAAACTGAGCCAAAATAAAACTTTTCCTCCTTTAAGTTGATTTCACTCAGGTATTTTGTCACAGTGACAGAAAGCTAACACACTAGCATTTATCATGTTTTTTTTTGTTTCTTTTCTATTTTGATAGATTTTAAACTGCAATTATTTAGGAAAATATAGACAGATTTGGCATAAGAAGGGGTCTCTATCCTGTCTAAAACTGGAGAGTAAGAACCATCTCTGTATTCCTGTTCCCAAGTAATTCCTTCATAAACATTTGTGGAAGGATGTTCATTCATCAACCTAAACCTGGATGGTCTGAAGAAAAAAATATGAAAGTAGCAGGAAAAAAAAGGCTAAGAAATGGGAAACTGATCAGAACTATAAGAACAGATGTTCTGATTCTGGTGTGTAAACATAAATGGGGTAAAATTGGGACAGCATGACCAAGACACTGCTATAAGTAACATCATCAACAAAATAGAAGGTAATAGAGGGTTGAGATATAGCTCTGCGGTAGAGCACTTACCTGGCATTTGCAAGGCCTTGAGTTTGATCCCTGGTATTGGAAAAAAAAAAAAAAAACAGGTGGAGAAAAACTCTGAAACTTGAAGTAAATCTGAAAGAAACCTGGAGATATACTGAAACTTGGTCCCATAGCTCAAAACCCACAAATCTGTTTTTGGAAATTTTAACTTTCCACTGTCTAAAATATTTCGCTCTTTTAACCCTTTTCATTCATGCTTTTTCTGACTCTGAATACTATCTTTCCTTACCATTCTACTGATGCACATAGAATTTAAACTTACCTCCTTCAAGAATGTTTTCCTGACTTCCTCATTAAATATTACATCATTTCTCAAAACTAACATAGCATTTTTGTCTGTATACAAAGCATAGCACACTATGTTCTTTGACTGGTCAGCATGCAGAAACTTTAACTGTCAATTAAAATACACAAGGTATAGTTTTCATTTTTAAGAAATTCCATTACATACAAACCCAAGACTAAACGCTTTACAGGTGTTAAATATTTTATTAAATCAAAGTACTGAATAAAAAATGCATTTTTGAATTAACTTATTTTTTATTACATTGGAGATCAAACCCAGAACATCATACATACTTGGCAAGTGCTCTGCCACTGTGCTGTACCCTCAACCCCTGAATTAACATTTTGACATTTTCTTTCTTTCTTTTTTGTGCTTTGGTTTCATAGGGAAGGAACAATATAAATACTTACAAGGAACAGTTGCAATTGAGTGAACCCTAGGTAAATAAAGGTAAATTTGTACAGGTCTTTAAAGATATAAAAGAAGTTCTTATTTTAATTCTTACCTCAAAAAATTTATCAAATATAACTGGACATTGTTTAAAAGTGATTTTTTGGCCATTAGCAGACTGTGTGGGAAAAAGAACAAGAAGTCAGGAAGAAGCAAGCCCTCCCTGTGAACCAGCGCCACATGTAGGCCACTGCTGCTGAGGGGACAGCCAGACCCCAGCCTTTTCCTAGGAGTCAGCACCATTTGTAGACTGCAGGGGAAGAGAGCAGGAAGTCACCAAGAAACAAGCCCTCCTTGCAACCCAGCACCATGCATGGACCACCACCACCATGGAGACAGCCAGACCCCAGCATTTTCCTAGGAGTCAGCATGACATTCGTGGACTGTGGGAGAAGAGAACAAGAAGTCACCAAGAATCAAGCCCTTCCTGTGACTCAGTGCCATTTGCAGGCTGCTGGGGGGAGAGCCAGACACCAACCCCTTCCAGCACATGGGCTGGTAAACAAGAAGAGTACCCCCCAACCCCTCAGGGATCAGCTGATCCAGAGAAACACAGGCTGTAATGATAACTATTGAGGTGAAAGGCAATTTGGTGTTTGGTGTTTCACTGACTTTGTAGGTCTAGGGCCAGTGGTTTGATCATCTATTCAGAGGATCACGGTACACAGTGTGGCATCTATGGGGATCTCCTTCTAAAGGTGGTAGCCATTGTTAATTCCCTACTATCTTGTTTTGAAGTCCTGTACCATTTTCATTGTTTTGTTAGGTTGGGTTTATTCTGTTTTTCTTTGTTTGATTTTGTTATATCTGATGGCATGGGCAGCTATTTCAAAGATAGCAAGATATATTAGGGTAGCCGTTTTGGATTTACTATTGTCTTGTTTTGAAGTCCTTTACTGCATTCATTGCTTTGTTTTTATTGGTTCTATTCTATTCTGTTTTGTTTGACTTTTTTCTATATCTGAAGGTATAGACAGCTACTCTGAAGACAGTAGGAGGCATTATGGTAACCCATTGTTGATTTCCTATTGTTTTGAAGTCCTGTGTCACTTTGTTTTGATTGGCTTTGTTCTGTTTTATTTTGCTTGGTTTTAGTCTCTTTAATTTTTTTAAAAAGTGACTTTTGTCACTTCGTTTTGCCTGTTGAGGATTAGACTCTACCTCAGTGCATATTCTAAGCCAAGGTTAACTATGCACTTTTTATATTATTTAGAAATGACTTTTTGTTGAGCTTTTTCAATTATATTATTTGCATGTGGCTCTAAAAGTAGTATTCAAGCTAATCACTTTTTAAAGAATAAGTATGCTTTTTAAAAACTCTTTTGGTTTTTCACACTTCAATACTATACCTAGTTTCTGTTCTCTTTTTATCTGCTGACAGCAGTGGGCCTACTTATACAGACAGATAATAATATTTTTCTATGTACCATGACAACACCCATCCAATGTTTACTGATAAACTAAGAGCAAGTCAGAACATCTAGGAGATGCAAGGGAAATTTGCACTCCTAAGTAACTTCTATTTGGAGATGAAAGGAATTGCATAGCTAAAAGGAATTCATATATGGCTAACATTTTGTTAAAAATCTTCCCATTTTTATGCCAATGAATATTCTCCATTGACTTGTCCTGTTGGACTCGCCTCCCCGCCAGTACTGGGGATCAAACCAAGGGCCTAGTGCATGCTAGGCAAGTGTTCTACCACTGAACCATATCCTCAGCCCTTTTCAGTTCATTTTCAGGCAGGGTCTTGGACTTACAATCTTCCTTTTTTCATCCCTCTGAGTAGTGAGGATTACACATATGTTCAGTCACTGGATTCATGTAAAAGACAAGCACAATTATTATGAACTCTAAACTTACACATTTAATATATATATTCATACACATGTAATGGAGTAGCTATGCACTCAAATGCCTATTCTGGAGTCACAAACACCAAAATCAAAATTTTCACACATATATAAATACATGTGGTCTTTGAAAATGTGTCAACAATACATTTAAATGAAAATAATTATTATAAGTAATATTAATGCCCATATTTTATTCCCAAGAGTATCAACCAACTAGAGACTTTATAACCTACAAGCTTTGGAGTCTCAAGGCAGGGTTGGTAACTCAGTAATTAAAAAAATATATAGAAGGGTTTCTGGGAAAATGGCAGAGTGGTGAGTAGCAGAGAAACAACCTCTCCAAATTTTGGTGTCCAGATTCTAGAATATAGAACATGAGGAAGAGAAGGAGGCGAGAGGTGGGTCCCCTGGACACAGGAAGGGTCTGAACTAAGACTTGAAGCCCATGGAGAGAGCTAATTCAAGAATCCAGCAAAAATAAGAAAACCAGGGGTCGCAGTCCTGCTGGACACAGAAAAACAAAGAAGCAGTGCAATTTATACATCCTGTGTGCTGACAAAGGCCCTGCCAGCCAGGGAAAAGCATCAAGGAAGCTTCTGTGTGCCTATGGAGGCCCTGCTGACCAAGGAAAACCAGCAAGGAAGCCAACTCCACCTCCTGTCCCCTGCCCCCACCACACACACAGGGTAAGAACCAGATGCAGGCTGAGATAATAGTAACTGCAGCAGGGAAGAAGTCTGATATTTGTGTTGTTTGATTGACTTTGCAAGCCTGGAGCTAGTAGTGTGAGCAACTATTTAGAGGGTAACAATATGAAATATAGTAATGATTGTGGATTTCCTACTGTACTATCACTGGTTTTTTTTGTTGTTTCATTTTAACTATTCTGTTTTACTCTCTTTAAAGTAAAAACATACAAAACTGAGCTTTTGAAAATAATAACAACAAACAGGTGGGTGATAAAATCTTTAAAATATTAAGTCAAACAAAAATGATCTCAACTTTTTGGTTTCATGTTTTTATAGGAATTTGTTTTGTTTTTGTCTTGCTATGTTTTGTTTTTCCCTCTAATACAGAAAGGGTAGAAATACATGTAGAGACTCAAGCATGCGTAGCTGTTTACAGTCTCACTGTGTGAATATCTACTTTATATGCTTTAATTTTGTAACTTGAATAACAATTTCTAAGAGGACAATATGCAATTTATCAACTAGTGATTTCTTACTGTTTATCTTTTTTTTAATTCTGTATTATCTCTACACTTTACATGCTTTTTTCTCTTTAAATAAAAAAATTCTTAAAAAAGGTCTCAAATAATTTCATATAGTTTTTGTTTTTTATTGAATTTATCACTTGTTTTGATAGCATTCATATACTCACAGACAAAGAATAATTTTAGTTAATTTTCCCTAAGTAAGTAATCAAATAGGCACTTATCAAAAAACCGTATCGCTATATATACATGTATGCACCCTTGTATTAGTCACAATGGCAAAGTAGGAGTAAGACATATCACCCACCTCTTTGTCATATGTTAAACTCAAAAGTGTAGCTCAGGGCATGATTTCTTATGTTCATGATTATCTTGTACTTTTTTCCAACTTTTGTTCTGCCTTTGACCAATATATTCTCGTTTCCACTCATTGCTGTTACCTTTGTCACTCATGATTCATGTACTAAACTTTATGTAATACTAACATTGGTGGCTCGAACTTATAATCTGAAACTTTGAGAGGCTGATACAGAGGGTCATATACTGAGCTGAATGTAGGCAATTTGATGAGACTTTATCTTGAAACAAAAGAGACTATTGATTAGTGCTATAAGACTATTGAGACTATAAGATTATTGCTTAGTGTAGACATCCTGGGTTCAGTTGCTAGGACTGCAAAAAACAAAAAACAGAAGTAAAAACAAAAATGTCTCTTCCAATGTGATCTCTGACATTAGCAATTTAATTCTTCCTAACTGAATACAGTAATGTCCTGTACATCACTAATAAAATTAATTGAAATATATACTATGTATGCGTTTTGGATAAAGTAAGTACATTTAAGACAAAAGTGACTGTTTCTGTTTAACAAAAATATTAAAAATAAAAGCACATTTCCTTATTTGAAAGATTCATTTCAAATTTTTCTTCTAGAAGCTGGGCAAGGTGGTGTATACCTATTGTCCCAACTGCCTGGGAAGCTGATGAAGGAGGATTACTGAGCCCAGGAGTTGGAGACCAGCCTGAGCAACATAGCAGGACCCCTTCTCAAAACAAAACTAAACGTTCATCAGAAAAATCTAAGCCAAATGTTATGGTTCCCACTTCTAATCCCAGCTGAGGTTAGAAAGGTCATGAGTCCAAGACCAACCTGAGTCACATAGTGAGTTCCAAGCCAGCCTGGACTACTTATCAAAACTTTGTCTCAAAAAAGAAAGAAAGAAAGAAAGATCCATCATTAGCAATTCTAATAGAATATTTATTAGTATTTTGTGTTGTCACATCTCCATTTAAAAAAGTAATGTTAATCACTGATTCAACCAATTCCATTAACTGAATTACTAAAAATGTTTAAACATATCACAATTATACATTAATTATATTTTTATCCTAAAATTAATCTTTCAAAAAAAGTAAAATGCAAAATTTATATCATATTTGTTTAGGGGAAGTCTTTTATCGTACCTATCCATTAGGATGCCTATAGAACATGTAATCAAAATCAATTTCATAGCTACATTTTATTCAGTAGTTATAAGTATAGTAAATATTCATAACATTTTCAAGGTAGTGTGTTAATATGTTATAAGAAATACAATTTCTAGGGCCAGGGATTTAGCTCAGTGGCCTAAGTGCCTGCCTGGTAAGCACGAGGTCTTGCATTTGATTCCCTGTACCAAGAACAACAACAACAACAACAACAAATTTCTTAAATAACAAGTTTGCTCATTTTGCATGTGAAGCAATAGATTTTGTAAAGGAAACAGCTAAGAATATAGTTTGATCATTTCTGTGGTTTTATTTAATGACAAAATGAACAATTTCATGGAAGTTGATTTCATGTGAATCACCTTTTCTCAGATAAAAGCATAATGCTAACTATATAAAAGCAATAGTGTTGAATTGCCTAATTCTAATAAATAACAGTTAATTTAGTAGGTTTTATGAATAATGTATTTTTGTTCTGAAGAGAAATTTAAGCTCTTGATGATGCCATTATTTTGCTTGATTTATTGGGCATGTTGGCATGTGTTTAAAAGACAAAAAAGTAAAAAAATAAAACTGAAAGCCAGGTGTGTTAACACACACCTGTGACCCCAGGCCTCTGAGAGATTGAGGCAAAGTGTCCCAGCTTGGAGCCCAACCCTGGAAACCTAGCTACTTAGCAAGACCCTGTCTCAAAATAAAAATTAAATAAATGGAGATGCAAATCCCTGGGTTCAGTCTACAAAAAAAGAAAAAAGAGAGAGAGAGAGAGAGAAAAAAAACCTGGAAATTCATCAAGAACAGAAAATAAAGACTTTCACCAACAAAATATTTGCATCTAGTATCTACATACCAAATTGATATTTTTGAATCCTAATAACAGGATTATCCTTTTATAAACAGGCCAGCACTTTTTCAATTTATGTTCAATTTTAGGAGTCATTATTCAACTAATAGTTATTAGGCCAGCCACGAAGTGTGACTCTGCAAGAGATAAAATGATTGCTAAAGCACATTCTCTTGATTATGGAGTTTTACTCAAGTGAAAAAGACAGATTCACTCAACACTCACACAAGGCAGAATGTAAACTGCTGTAACAGAAATAGGAAGTGCTACAAGAGCAGAGTGGAAGAGGTTGATTTTTAAATATTGAGCATGGTTTTGTGGATGAGTTGGCATTTGAGACTGTTACTGGAGAAGATGTAAGATTTCAACAGATGCTGATAATAGGTTCTGGAAGAGTGGCTTTTCTGATCTATACCTCTTGCTTGAATCTCTTCCTTTCCCTCAGCCTTTCTCTTTGTCCTTGAGATCAAACTCTTAGCCAGGCAGTACTTAAGCCACTGAGCTGTATCTCCAGCTGCCTGAACCTCTTTAACTTGTTTTCTTTATTCCATAGAACTCACCTTTTAACATAGTTTAAAGTTCTCAAACTCACTGTCTTTCTTACCCAACTAAAATATAAATGTTGCAACAAGTATCTTTATTAAGTAGTATAAGCCTGGGTCCAGTGTATTCATCCCTAAATTTTCTGCTATAAACTTGTACTTTGCCATTATAATAGCCAGCTGTGTATCTCAGTACCTCTGCCTGAGGGATACAGGAAGCAATCTATGTGTACCCACTTGGTATGATGAGCAATAAAGAGTGTGCACCCACATTTATGATCTAGCTAATTGGTTTTGCTTATGTTTACCCAAGCATCACAGAGGGTCCACTAGACCTACATCACTCTAGGATTTGTTTTTTTAAGTTTTCCTTTGATTTTTTTTCTGGTAGAAGTAGTCCAGTTCATTACAATGGTACATGAAAAGCTAGATTTGCAAGTTTTAGAAGAAGTCAAAAATAAATCATCAGATTATTCATGCATAGACAATGAAGATGATTCATCATGGTAAAATATATGCTTTCATAACAGAAGAATGGTAAGAATGTATGACGATGATGATGATGACGACAACAACTTTGAGATTAACCATGTGAACCAAAGTTCCTATGACAATGAAATGGATCAAGAATTGACTGATACAGAACCAGAGAATGTAGTCCTCCTTGACTCAGATGATGAAGAAAACAGCAAAGTGAGGACATATTTGAGCAGTAGAAATGTGAAATGACCATGCAATCAGGAACAATCTAATGTTAGAGCTAGGCTCCTGTATTTGTTACAGCAGTTTGCATTCTGCGTTGTGTGAGTGTTGAGTGAATCTGTCTTTTTCACTTGAGTAAAACTCCATAATCAAAAGAATGTGCTTTAGTAATCATTTTATCCCTTGCAGAGTCACATTTGGTGGCTGGCTTAATAACTATTAGCTGATTAATAGTTCCTAGCAAAACTAGGTCTTAGCAGTAGTGAATGCATTGGACAGAAGGCCAGCACTGCCATTCAGTGTTGGAAATTGTAACAGATGAAATGGTATTAGATGCTGTGAAATAACAAGGGCTGAAATAAAAGTAAAATGTTCTGGGCCGGAGATTTAGCTCAGCAGCACAAGTGCCTGCTTGGCAAGTGGAAGGTCATCAATTCAATCCCTGGTACCAAAAAAATAAAATAAAATAAAATAAAATAAATTCTGTACGTACCAATAGCCACATTCCAAAGTGTGTTTATTATAACACACCACTAGCTGAACTGAAAGTATTCATATGTCTGCTCTATTTAGCAGGAATTTTCATGGTAACTGCAGGAATGTAAAAGATTTAGGGAAAAGTAATGGATCAAAATATGGCTTAAAAATTTATGTCCTTGTAGATGCAAAGACTTACTATGCTTTCATTTTATACATTTATTCTGGAAATCAGCTATCAGGCCCTTATTCATATAGTCCTTAAGCCAAATCATGTTGAGGACAGATTTGTTCTCATCTTCCAAACTAATCAAATGTGACATTCAACAATTGGTTTACTGGTTTCCAATTGATGTTACATTTGCTAACAGAGCACAAATTGATGAGCTCAGGAACTGTAACAGAAAAAAAAAAAGCAGAAACTCTAAATAAAATGTTTCAATTTCAAAACAGAGAATTGTGTAGTACATTCTTTGGATTTCAGAAAGATATAGCATTGACCTTCACTATGCCAAAGAAAAACAAACTGGTACTTTTGATGTCAACATTTCACCATGATGGAGATACTGATAGGGAAACCTCAAGAAAACAGAAGCCTGAGATGGGAACTCTCAACAAAACCAAAGATGGAGTAAGTGCTGTTGATGAGTTATGCAGCAACTATGATGTCACTTGAAACACAAAGCACTGGCCAATGGTTGTGTTTTACTTAATCCTAGACATGTGTGGCATAGTTTGATAGTTTACAAAGAAAATAACAAGTGTAAAATATCATGGAGAAATTTATTAAAGGACTGGGACTGGAGTTCATTGAAGATCATTTACAGTAGAGGAAAATCAAAATGGTTCTGCCCAAAGCAATACACAAAAAAACTGCGGAGCACACTGGTGAGTTGACAAGTGAACAGGCAGGTTCAGCATCCCAAAGTTCTACTACAACAACAGGAAAACAAAAAAGATATCAACTGCGTCCTACGTAAAAGGACAGAAAAACAAAATATATGTGCTATCAGTATGAGCAATACTTGTGTATAGAGTATGAAGTTGTATATGAAAACTGCCTTGACTGTGACAGTTGAAACAAGGCTTATTTCTGTGGTAGTCTTTTGTTTATTTTTACATTGTAGTTCCCACAGGTTTTTATTTTTGGTGAAATCTTTTAGGTTTTGTAAGCAAGTAAATAGCTGATGTGAGAACGTTGATGTCTATTCTAAGCAGTTATTACATATTTGATACTTTATTTTGTTGACATCTTAATTCTCTGCTAAGTGCATGTTGTACAATATAGTGGGAATCTCCTGACAAAACAGGAAAAGAGGTGACAAGATTGACACAAAGGAAAGTTAAATACTCGTGCTGTCAGTGTAAGTGAAAAGTGTGTATGGAATCTGCAGGTGTCCTGTGTGAAGACTCTCTTAGGTGCAACATGAAACAAATATATTTTTGCGTAGACTTCTATTGGTATTTTTATTGTAGCTCATATAGAAATTTATTTCTCTTATTTCATTTTAGACTTTTTATGCCAAAAATAAGTCGATGTTGAAAATTTTGACCCTTTTTTATAAACAATAAATGTTAGAAAGTAAATATTCTATTTTCATGATTTTTCCTAAGTACTAATTGTTTGATATAACAAAACTCAAAGTTAAAATTAATAATTCATCAGCAGAAATATTGTAAAGATTAAATGTGGGTCTGATAGAGCCATGTTTCTGAGCCTTGGTGATAAAATTCATCTTATGCCCTGGGGGCAGAGGATGTACATGATTTGGTGCCTAGAAGTTCCTGTTCATTGAACTGCTTGACAAAACATGTGCAATCAATTAATGGGGGGGGGACACAAGTTAATCATGAAGGCAGAAAGTGTAGCATATGTTTTAAAGTAGTAAGGGAGTTCAACGTGGCTGGTATGACTAGAAGAGACCATTTGCTGGCCATGTGATACATATGGGAAGAGCACAAAACATAGAAAAAAGGGCTTTTTCTTCCTTTTCCACTAAATAATGAAGCCAATGGTTGAAGTATAATAATATACAGTTCATATATTGTTACTGAGTAAGTTAAATGACAAGCAAGTCCAACTCTGAAATCTTTAGAGGTTTTGAGCCATCTCTCATTTTACATTTGCATGTATTTTATTTGTATTAGGACTTTGATACTCTGAAATGGTGCTGTCTTGCTAAAATCACCTCTGTATCACCTCAGTTTATTTTTTAAACAAAACATTGAATTCTATAAAGTGAATGAATCCTCTCTTTCAATAAAATTCCATTGAATAACATTTCCCAAAATTGTGAATGTTAGATGACATCAGAATGTATATGACATACACACCCAGGGTAAATACCCACTACCGTCAGCAGCCACATCAGTTAAATCTTTCTATGCCTAGTTGTGTGGACCCATAGGAAAAGGAGTGGGCTTAGTTATAAACCCTAAAATCACAGAGACTGTCATCCATGGCATTTTAGTGACTGTCCACTTTGCAGTTATGCTCTGTGATAAATCTATACCCTTCCTATTCCTACCATTAAATGGGGGACATTTATTCATCTACTTGTTTTATATTTTCATTTCCATTTTTAAAAAAGTAATCCACACTTAGCGGTAACATGAAACAAATTTTTTCAATGTTTAGATCAACTTTGGCCCAAATGCTAAAATGCAAAATGTTCTGTATCTGCAGAGTCAGGTACGCTAGGTACATGCAGCTGTATCACATATGTGAAATTTTTTCTATTCAAACTGAGGAAGTATATATTTCTCAATATTAATTAATTTATATTGAAATACCCCCATATGATTATTGGCTCTACTATACTGGACAACACAGATCTATTGTTCTTTCAGCAGGCTCAACAATCACTATTGACTTTTTCAATGTTTTTATGTGCAAAACTATATTGCATGAGCTATTACATCCAGAAGACAAAGAAGAGATGCTTTTCTCTGTTCCTGTTTCCTTATGTCTTCTTACACATTTGTGGAAGGCAAACCAAAGTAGACTCTGAAAAGAGAGAGAAAGAAAATAAACTAGAAACTTTGGGACTCAAGGAAAATAGCAGTGAGTTCCTTTTTTGCTTGTTTTTTGTTCTTCCCTCTCTCTCATAGCCTACCTTTGAAGCTGAAGAAGGAAGCAACCTATGATGCCTATGAGAAGATAAAAAATTTCCAGCCAATGCTTACTCTTTCTAGCTAAAGAATCAAAGGACACCCTAGCTCTTTGCTCTATTTTGTCAAAAGCTACAGGAAAGACTACCCCCACACACACATCTGCCTACAAATGCTGAGTAGAGAACTTGTATTCCTACCTTTGCAGACTATGATGATGCACCCCAAGCCCCAAGGTGGCAACAGAAAAGGTCAAAGAGAGACCAGGCCTTTTGTCTCCATTGGCCCATCATGACTGACTCCATACTCCCATAGCAGTGATCACAAACATTGTAGAGATGAGTACTCAAACTACAACCCAAAACTCCCTTATTTTTCAAAAAGTGGGAATACTGCAATTAAACCCAAATACTGAGGTTTCAGTTTAGAAAAAAAATCACACACATTAACATCTTTTTTTCTTAAAAGAAAAGCAAATAACACACATGCCATAGGTTCACCACTGCTGCCCTAGAGAATCAGTGGATATCACATGGAGAACCTTCCCATCCAATCCTCACAGTAATGACTCACCTTCCTCTTCCTACTGAGTGTCATAGGAAGTCTAGTTGGAAAGTCAAGATTTTTACTGCCACTCAACAGTAATGAGTCCACACACCATGATGCTGATGGAGACAATGTTGGCAGATAGAATTCCTACTATCCCTGCTGGCAGCAACGAGGAGTCTGCTGTTATCAGAGGATGGAAGCCAAGGCAGAAAAGTGGCCTCTCCTTCCCACTGATTATAAGAAAGTTATGTGCATTCTGCTCCTGTCAGGGTGTTATTAGAGAAAAATCAGCCCAAACAGAAGGCCTAAATAAGATCCAAAATCTCATCAAGTTTCAGGGTTGGGGATACATCAAGTTCAGTGGTAGAGT
The DNA here is from genome assembly GCA_004027455.1 of Hydrochoerus hydrochaeris. Lineage (NCBI taxonomy): Eukaryota > Metazoa > Chordata > Mammalia > Rodentia > Hydrochaeridae > Hydrochoerus > Hydrochoerus hydrochaeris. Next base: position 81,538 of record PVLA01006449.1, on the reverse strand, counting down.
ACTTGCCTGGCATATATGAAGCCCTCAGTGTTATCTCCAGCACTGTACAAAGAAAAGTTTGCATAATGGGACAAGTTGAGGGCATTTCTCAATGGTATGGCACTTGTATAGTAAGTATGAGACCCTGGGTTCAATCTCTAGCACTGAAAAAAAAATTCAAGTTTCATCAAAAATCATTCATCATACTAAGAACTAGGAAGATTTCAAATTGCTGTTGTTTTTTCAGAAGCCCAATAATCAACGGACCTCAATGAAGTAAATGAATCCCAGGCAAATTTTTAAAAGGCAATCAATACATGCCAATGCTGAAATGACAGAGATGTTACAATGATCTAACAAATATTAAAGCAGGCATGATATTTTTAAAAAAGCTTTCAGTGAACAATTACAAACACACTTGAAAACAAAGAAAATTAAAAGAACTTCAAGGAAGACAAGATGGCCTATCAGTGATCAATAAAATGCAAAGCCTCCCAGGAGAAACAGCTCATATGACAGACCCAGACAGAGGGAGATGGATCGTCTTGACACAGAGAGAAATAAAAACATAAAAAAGCTCATCAAATGTGTCGGGACTACAACTGAAACAGCTAAATATTACAGGACACAGTGTTTTTGTTTGCGGCGACCCACCAAGTTTGCAATGGCCTAAATCCACGCTGGCCGGCAGAGCCTCTCAAAGTCATTCCCGCCACCATTCACAAAAACCACAGCAGCGCTGAAGTCAGGAGTTGGTGAGCCCAATGGAGGGCGGAGCCGGCAAAGGGACCTTCATTAATCCACAGTCAGTGCTGGGAATGAGACCCCCTCACACAGGAAGGGAGCAACCAAATGGGTGACATCTTGGAATCGGGCAGGAGGAGCCTGAACTGGGAGCAATAGTGACTTCAGTTGGTTGCTCCCTGCCCAGAGCAGATTTGTGGGATTTGCTTGGACTGGGCTGCGCCCCTGGCCGGAACCCAATGAGCTGTCCCAAATTGATTCCCTGCGCCTAGCAAGCACTAACCAGGTGAAGGCCCTTGAAGTTTGGTTGGCTCGGTGGGGAGGGGCGGGCATACACAGCTGCAGCTTACACCTCAGTAACAAAAGCAATCAGGAGAGAGTGGAGGTCCCTTGTCATCATGCTTCAGAGGAACCATGGCCAACAGGGAAGGGGGCTGGGACCTGCAATGTAACCTGTTTGGAGGAAGCCAGGACAATGACAGGAGGGAGAGGCAGGAGGAGGCCCCTAGCCCAGAACCCTGAGAGCCCTGATCCAGGAGAGTGAAAAACAAGGGAGACTGAGGGCAGCAAACATGCAACAGCAGGCATGGCTTCAATGGACATTAAGACATATCTTCAGGACCTTGTAGATGAGCTCAAAACTGAAATATTAAATCAGGTAAAGCAAGATATGAGTAGAGTAATAAAAGAAATGCTCTCAGGAAGCATCTCTCGGGATGATACAGATGGAAGGGAGGAACACAAAAAAAGGAGAGAAACATTTGATAAAGAATATAAAGAAAATATAGAATACCTGAAGCAGATTCAAAGAGACTACCAGGAAATTAAAAACTCCATTGAAAGTTGGCAAAATGCTTTAAAAGAAACTAAGGATAGACTATCAATACTTGAAGACAAGTTTGCAATGTGTGATCATGAAAGGAAAGATCTCTTAAAAATAACAAGGAAACAGGCAGTAACAATGCAAAGGCTAGAAGATGACAAGAGAATCTACAATTTAAGAATAAGAAATGTGAACAAAGAAGCAGGAATACATACAGGCAAATTACAAAGTCTATTCATGGAAATAAGGAAAACTTTCCAAGCATGGGAAAAGAAAATGACATTCATTTATGTGAGGCATTCAGAACTCCAGCCACCTACAACCAAAACAGAGATATACCCAGACATATAATAATCAAGATACCAGAAATTCAATATAAAAACAGAATATTAAAAGCTGTCAGAGAAAAGAAACAGATTACCTATAAAGGTAAACCTATCAGGGTCATGGCTGACTTCTCAACACAGACCATCAGATAAAGAAGAGCTTGGAGTGAAGTATTCCAAGTTCTGAAAGAAAATAACCTCCAGCCCAGATTGATGTACCCTGTAAAACTGTCACTAGCAATTAATGGAGAAACAAGATGCTTCCATGACAAAGAGGAACTGGGCGAGTTTGTGACCACCAATCCAACCCTACTGAGAATACTGAAGGACATTCTAGAGAGAGAGAAAAAATACCATGATTTTAGGAACAGTGGCAGAAAGGTCTCAATGAGTGGGGCAGGCAGTAGAATGAAGGAGAAAACTAGACAAAGGCAGAAAAATAGCATAGCAAAGATGAGGCAGAGAAGGATGGCTAGAATCTCTAACATAGATGGCCTTGATACACTATATTGTTAATAGTGCACCAGGATTTAAAAACCCACATTACTCACACTACTCTGCTTAGATGTATTATATTCTGTTCCAGTCATTCGTCATTCTACCTGTACTAGATTTGAGGGCACAGACAGTAATCCTGAAAATAATAGGATATAGTATGGTAATCATCCTTAATTTCCTATTAAGTTAATCTAAGGCTCTGTAAAACCTACACTGTTTTACCATGACTGATTGTAAACAAATATGGTTTGTTAGATCACTGTTTTGTATTGATAGATTTTATTCAAAGCTGTTATGATTGATAGTATCAAGTATGAGAGTATAGGCAACTGCACTGAAGATGACAAGATTCACTAGAATATCTGCTCTGGTTTGATTATTACCTGCCTTTGAAGTTTTATACTGTCTACAATGTTTTATTTTTACTAATATTGTTATGTACTGCTATATTCAGTTATACTGCTATATTCGTTTATGCCTGATGATATAGACAATTCTATTAAAGATAATAAGAAACAACACAGCAATCACTGTAGATCACATTGTACTGTGGTTTTATATGACTCTTTGGTTTCATGTTTTTATAGGAATTTGTTTTGTTTTGTCTTGCTAAATTTAGTTTTTCCCTCTAATATAGAAAGGATAGAAATACATGTAGAGATTCATGCATGCATAGCTGTTTACACTCTCACTGTTTGAATATCTACTTTGTATGCTTTAATTTTGTAACTTGAACAACTATTTCTAATAGGACAATATGTAATTTATCAACTAGTTATTTCTTATTGTTTATCTTTTTTTTTTGAAATTCTATATTTTCTCTACCCCTTACATGCTTTTGTTTCTCTTTAAATAAAAAAATTAAAAGAAAAAT
>PVLA01006449.1:0-78194 GCA_004027455.1 Hydrochoerus hydrochaeris | reverse complement strand
GGCACTTGTGCTGCTGAGCTACATTCCCAGCCCTTAAAAAGTAAACTTTAGAATTACTTCATCTGAACAAAAAGGAAATAAGCAAACAAAACATAAAAGAGACTCAAGGACATATGGGACTACAAAACCACATGGGAAGTTTACAAGAAATTTTTATCAAGAAAGACTTGAAGAAATAATGAAGGAAAATTATCATTTTCCTTCATTACCCCTTCATAAACCCCTACTTTAGTAGAATGGCTAAATGAAGTTTCTAAAAAGAAAAGTGTGTTTTTATTTGCTGTTTGTATTTCTTCATCTGAGAAATGTGTATTCATCTCAGATACCTGATTTTTTTCTTTTAAAAATTATGATTTTAAAGATAGTAAAATACAACAACACAAGACAGAACAAAGCCAATCAAGACAATGCATTAGAACTGGTACAGAATTTCAGAGCAAGACACCAGGCAAACAATAATAGCTACCATAGTATATCTTGTTGTCATCACAATAGTTGTCGATACCATCAGGTATAGCAAAATCAAACCAAAACACAAAACACTATACAACCAATCAAAACAGAATATTGAATAAAGCAAAACAACCAGAAGAAAGTAAAACAGTGAAAACAATATTGGGCTTCAAAGACAAGCTAGGAGAGAATCCCCCATATTTGCTATATTGCATATGGTCATCTTCCTAAGAGACACTTACATTGCTGGCTCTAGGCCTGCAAAATCAATCAAACAATACAAGAATTTAGTCGCTATATGTACCTTAGTTCCTATCAACTCAGGGTGTCCTGGGAACCATCCGGTCTCTAACAGGAGGGTGGTAGGGGTGTTGAGTCTCAGCCAGCGAGCCAGTAGGCTCATGGAAGGTGCTGGCTTTTCTCTCCCTGGTGGGTGCCGCTTGCACTACTTACCAGGAAGGCTGGCTAGTTGATTTCTTGGTTGGTCCCCCAAGCCCCAGCATGGCAGATTCTTAGGAGACAATAGCTTTTCTCTCCCTGGCACGCTGGATAGTTGATTCTCAGTTACCTGCTTTTGGATTGGGTCTCTGAATTTTGGGAGCCTGATTTTTTAAAAAATATTATATGTTCTAGATATAAGTCCTTTGTCTGAGGGACAACTAGAGAACATACTCATAAGTGAAATAAATCAGACACACATGTGTAAACCACATTGTCTCACTAGTGTGAAAAATTAAAAGAGTAAATAAGGTCTAAAATGTACAATACATATTGTGAATAGAGAAGAAACTATTCAAAAGAAAAGAAAAACTGATGGGAGAAAGGGGAAAGGAAGGAAGTGAAAAGGAAAATATATATATGTAAGTTAAGATAGTTATACACCTGGTTTCTGTTATTTCATTGCAAAGAAAGAGTTGAACTACTATTGTTTGTACAGTATTTCATGCCTATATCTTGTACTTTAACAACTCTTATGACTATAACAATATGCAATGTATTATTGTTACTTTCCTGCTAACCTGTTTTGAAGCTCTATTTTATTGTTATTGTTATTTTTTAAAATAAAAAAAGAAAAGCAATGATAAAGAAAGGAACCCAAGAATATCAAAAGAACAAAGTCATTAAATATAGTAAAATTGCTTTCCCCTCTGGAGTTTTTACAAATAAAGATTGATGGTTGAAGGAAAAATTATGCTTTGTGCTATGGTTCTATGTAAGAATTATTTAAAACACTTATATTATAAACAAGAGAGAGTAAAGGGATATTCAGGGAAGTAAGTCTAATGCCACACACAAAAATTAATTTAAAATGAATCAGATTCAAATGTAAAGTTTAGGCTGAGGATATAGCTCAGCAACATAAGCACCTGCTTGGAAAGTGCAAGGTCCTGGGTTGAACTCCTGGCACCAAAAAAATGTAAAGCTTAAATTATAAAACTTTTATAAAAATATAAGAGATATTTGTGATATAAAGCTAGGCAAAAACATTACTTAACACCAAAAGAACAATCATGGGAAAATTGATAATCTATATTTCATCAAAATTAAAAGTCTTTTTAAGACTCTGAAAAGACCAGCTCCAGACTGAGAAAAATGTCTGCAAACTATATATGTGTCAAAGAACTAGCATCTAGGAAACAAAGATGTTGGTCAGCTTTCTGTTGCTGTGACAAAATACCTGAGAGAAACAATTTAAAAGAAGGGCTTATTTTTGGCTCATGGATTTAGTCCATGATCGTGTAGAGAAAATCAAGGTGTGAAGTACAATGTGGAGCAAAACTGTTCATTCCATAGCATCCAGAAACATAAGAGAAAGAGGGATCTAGAGTGAAAACATACCCTTCAAGGTCACTCCTCCTAAAGTCTTCCTCACCTCCCAGGGACCCAGTAAGCTTCCAAACTTTCAAGGTATTATATCCATTGGTGAAGTTAGAGCTTTTGTGACCCAGTTACCTCCCAAAGGCCCCACCTCTGAACACAGCTACATTTGGGATCAAGCCTTGAACACATGAGCTTTTGGAGGACACTGCAGATTCAAAACAAAACAAAAATAACTTAAAATTCAATAGTAAAATAAACCTAACTGTCCAATAGAGAAATGGCCAAAATGCATGAACATGTTTTACTGAAGGGGTTTAAAAATGTACATGAAAAATGTTCAGTATCCTAAACATCAGGAAAATACACATTTAAACAGTAAGGGTATTACCAATACACCTGTCAGAACAGCACAATTTTTTTTTAAAGTGACATTGTCAAGTGTTAGTAATGCAGAGAAAGAGGATCATGCATGCATTGCTAGTGAGAACAAAATGATACAGCAATGCTGGAAAACAATCTGGCAGTTTCTTTAAAAACTAAAAGTGGAACAGACTTACAACTCAACAGTTACTATCCTGAACATCTATCCCAAAGAAATGAGAACTTAAGTTTATACAAAAACCTTTATATGAATATTTATATAGTGGTACTTAACACTCATCATTAATTGCTTCTAGGTAGTGCAACAAGTACCAAGAAAAAAACAACGATGAATATTAGACAAATCATTTCAACTGGAAAGAGTAGCAGTGCTGAAGCAGTCAACATGGATAAGTTCTAGCTTATACAGATTCAAACAAAGGATGAACACTGGGACAAAATTGGATGCATTTCAAAACAGTTGAGAACCATGGTATTTGTCATAGCCAAAAGTAAAACAACCAAATGTCTTTTAATAGTTCATCAAACCATGGTATATCCATTCTATGAAATAATATTTAATCAAAAAGAAAAAATCCTCAACAACCTTTATGAATCTCCAGACAATTATGATCAGTGAAAAAAAGCCAATCCCTAAATGTTACATATTGTATGATTTCATTTACATAGAATGGTTGAAATACTACAGACAGAGAAGATAGTAGTGGTTCCCAGAAGCTGAGAGGGATTGGTGATAGAAAGGAAATAGGCAGTCTGGGGATTTAGCTCAGTGGCATAAGCCACTGCCTGTCAAGCGTGAGGTCGTGAGTTCTATCCTGGGTATCAAAAAAAAAAAAACAAATACAAAGAAACAAAATAGGTATGGCTACAAAAGTGCAGTGTGAGGATCCCTGGTGGTGAGGGGAATGCTTTTCACATTGACTGTCAATGTCAATATCCTGACTGTGATAATGTGCTTTAGTTTTGCAAGATGTCACTATTCTGGATGAAACTATATAACTGATACTTGGACTCTGTATTATTTCATGTAATAGCATATAAATTGACAATAATCTCACATAAAAAGTCCAATTAAAAGAAATGACCTGGGCATGGTGGCACACACTGTAATCACAGCATTCAGGAGGCTGAGGAAGGAGAATCACTGAGGCAAGTCTGGGCTACATAAACTAGTTCAAGGCCAGTTTGCACTACATAGTGAGACTTCTGTCTCAAAAAAAAAAAAAAAACATTATATGTGAGACCCTGCATTTCATCCTCCACTCCAAACAAACAAACAAACAAAAAACCAAAAAACCAAACCAATTAAATAAAAAAAGTAGAAAACAAATATACCATATGAATTGATCTAAGTTAAACATCAAGATTTAGATTTTGGTTTTTATATTTAATGAAGTAAAATGTGACTTATGTAATCATTTCCCTTCTGACTACTAATTAAAAATGTACCCAACTTACTTTCATCCTTTTCTAAATATTCCAGTTCAGAAGAATTGTCTTATTACTCTAGTTAAATAAAATTACAGACCTATTGTTTAGGAATACTTTTATCCAATCTGACAGTTGATATCTAGTTTTCTTTAAAAGAGTTACTTTTTCCAGAAGCATTTGGAATTTTTATTATTCAAGCACTTAAAAACTATATTTGTCTCTAATTTGTTAATTGAAAATTGAACTTTGACTTTAGATTTCCTTTCCACCACTATTTTATTTTGCTTTTGGACTAACATATTTTGGATCGAAGTTTTTACTTCATTCATCACCTAAATTTTGTTTAAATAGAAACAACTGACAGTTTAAATAGAAACAAACTTTTAGAATTTCTTCATAAGAATTTTTCAGTAGAACAAATCTTTCCATATTATTTATTCATTAAAAGTATGTATTGCATGCCTTTTATGTGCCATGTACTATTTTAGGGGTTTGGAAAATAGTAGGAAACAAAACAGGTATTCCTACCTCACTCAGTGTTTCTATTCAACAAGAAAGATATAAAATGAAAATTAAAATGTTTAGAATATCAGATGGAGATAAATGCTATAGTAAAAAAAGAGAAAAGGATTATGGAATGTAGGTGGTCAAATGCACTACTAAGGAATATATAAGTAAGACCAGTCTCTTATTTCTAAGAGTCAACTGTCATACCATGCCATGTTTTAATGTACATTTTCCAGAGGAGATTATAATTTACAGGAAAGGACAATGACAGGAATTTGAAGGTTTTTCTTCTATTATGATACATGTGACTGATGACAGTCATATGCTACAAAATTCCATAAGAGGACAAGGGAGACTTTTATGCTATGTGTAATTCTCAGTACCTAAAAGTCAGCTCATTGTCTCTTAAAAAAAATCAATGAGTAGTAGTGAATATTATTGTGATAGCCTTAGATCTAAATATGTTTAAATATATCATTTAAAAAATCTGTACTTTAATGTTTGTAGTATATAACTGTAAAAATTGTAGATGCAGTGTTAGAATAATTTCAAATCAACACTCTTCAATAAGAGATGAAATAGACTGGATGACTGGAAATTTCTACCTGAGTAGGCAAATTTTCATTTTCAAAGTAAAATCAGGTGCCATGCATGTGCTGCTGGGGGGAGAACAAAACACCAACCTTTTCTTGTGAGTGGGCACCATTTGCAGACTGAGGGGTAGAGAACAAGAAGCCAACAAGAAGCCAAGCCCCCTCTGTGAGTTGATGCCATGCATGGGCCACTGTGGGGAGAAGTAGATGCCAGCCCCTTCCAGCATGTGAGCTGGGAGACAAAAAAAGCCAAGGTCCCCCACCTCCATAAGCAACTAGCTGATTTGGAAAAACACAGGCTGTGATGATAGCTATTCAGGTAAAATACAACTTAACGTTTAAAGTGTTTCACTGAATTTTCAGGCCTAAAGCCAGTAGTATGATCATCTATTCAGAGGATAACAATACACAATGTAGCATCTATGGGGGGAGAGTCTTCTGAAGGTAGTAGCCATTTTTGATTCCCTATTATTTTGTGTTAAAGTTCAGTATCATTTTCATTGTTTTGTTTGGTTGGGTTTTGTGGGAGACAACTTGAGTGACTTCCCTTGAATACAGAACAATTGCTGCAACTTTGATTATTTGGAGAGCAATTTCTTATACTGATACGTACAGAGCTAACTATGGTATTTCCTTCTCTCTCCAATTGGCTTTAAGCATTGCAAATAAGGCCAGCTGAGGTACTGGAATGTAAATCTCTAAAACCATCAGAAGTCTCCTGTTTCCTTGAATAGTGCTGTCTCTAAAATATATAAGCACAGCTGGATGGTAGAGCCAGTCAGCTCCAGGAATGTCAACTGGGTATGAGCCTCAAGGGAAAGAGGCTATTGACTCCCCAGGGCACAAATATTTACATTTCAGAAACAGAAGCAACAGCCTCCTAAAACAATTTAATTGCTACCTTAATTGAATTATGTAAATTGATCCTTCTGCATATCCTTATCTCTGCATTTTGCAGAGATGATTTTCTCCTTACCTGGCTAGTCAACTCAAGTTGCTCATGCAATTCCCGCCATCCTCACTGTCACTCATTCTTGAGCCACCCTCCCTTCTTCATAGGATAATAATTCTGAGAGAGGCCTAGGATCAGGTCCTTGTCTGCACATCCTCATGGAGATTGGGCTTAGGATCCCTTGACTGTCCTTAACTTTGAATATGTCTTGATGTCTTTACTCTTGCCATGAGTTGCATTGGAGGTGGTGGATTGGAATTAACTTGCTGGGATTCCAATAACGTCTCAATGGGGTTATAAATATAATTTTTTGGATTGTGAGGAAGAATGGAAAAGTGATTATTATAGTTGGATGATTGTACTCTATATTTGGGATTATAATAGGTTTTATTCTGTTTTGCCTTATTTGATTTTATTATATCCAATGGTATGGGCAGCTATTTCAAAGATAGCAAGATATATTGTGGTAGACATTTTAGATTTACTATTCTCTTGTTTTGAAATCCTTTATTGTATCCATTGTTTTGTTTTTATTAGCTCTATTCTGTTTTGTTTTGTTTGATTTTTACTATGTCTGAGGTTATAGGCAGCTGTTTTGAAGACAAGAGACATTATGGGAACTATTGTAGTCATGGGTTATACAGAGAACAATTAGAAATAGGACATGGAGTTTATAATATTATTTTTATGATGGTCACCCCAGAAAATGCAGGAAATCTATACACATCACTAAAGACATAGAATATTTGGCCAAGGGCCTGAATCCCACAGCAATGTCCCACGAGTCCAAATGAAAACCCAGTGCTCACGACAATGCCTCCCACAAGTCCAACTGGAGGTCTAGAGCCCACAACAAGGACTCAGGCCAGTTTCTTTTACAGATCCGTGTTGGGAAGGCCCAAAGGTCAGCGGTGGAATCCAAAAAGTCTATGCCAGCGGGGTGAAGGAGCTGTGCTGGTAGGTTGAGGGTTCTACAATGGAGCCAAGAAGTCACACTCACCACAACTCCAGGGCTGTCCTGAAAAGCACCACAGCCATCTTCAGTGACACAGAGACCCTGAGCTCCTCTGACGACAAGCACAGTTGAGTACATGCCAGGAATCCAGTGTGACAAGTTCATCCTGGAGACTAAGCAGCACATGTCTTCCTCTCCGGAGCCAGGAAGCAATGCTCAATGTGAATACCAAAGCTTCTCCAGAAGAACCATTGGCTCAAACAGCATCTTGTATGAGAACCCACAATGCCTCAACACACTAACGTGACACACTAACCTGAATAGCTTCTCCTTCACATCTCTATTTATGCTGGCAACTTTCCTCAGGTGAAACATCTATGCCCAGCACCATGCTGAATGCAATCCAGCTGGCCTTAAGTTGACCACCAGTTTTCAATCCATAACAGTAACCATTGTTGATTTCCTATTATCTTGTATTGAGGTTTTGTATCACTTGTACTCTTTTGTTTTGATTGGCTTTGTTCTTTGTTTTGTTCTCTTTAAAATAAAAGTTACAGAGCCACCCCTGGACAGTGGACAGCTGCCTGCATTCTGCCTCATGAGCTGAAAGTGTGCAAGGTGATTTCCAGTACACAGGAAAGCTTTGGAACATCACTCTGAGCCAGTAAGGCCCCACCTAGCCTCCCCAATCACCAGAGGACACACTGGAGGTCCCTGTGGACCTAACTGGACCACACCCAGTGACCCCCAGGCAGCAGACAACTGTCTGCATCCTGCCTCATAAGCTGAAAGTACGTGAGGTGATTTCCAGCCCACAGGGAAGCCTTGGAACATTTCTCAGAGCCTGGAAATATAGGAAAATGACAAAACAAAATGAAAGAGCAAAATGCAATCTCAAACCTCCAGCCCATCCCAAACAAGCCTAGGAGACATGGACATAGAACAAAACATAAGCCATATACCTGAAATACCTGAAATGATAGCAACTGAAGTAAAGAAACAACTCTGGGAAGCTATAAAAGAACTCAGGCCAGAAATAATCTCCCAGGTAAAAGAAGAAACGATACATGCATGAAAGAAATTCTGAACACATCTAAAGAAGACATAGTTAAAAGATTAGAGGAAGGAAGAGAACCAGAGAGCTGCCCCTGAGATCTGGCCATGGCCATGGTGGAACCCAGGAGGCTGCACAAAGAAACAATTCACCTGCCCTCTTGGTAAGCACCTTCCTCGGGCGTGAGCCAGGAGACCCAGTAGTGTCTCCTGTGAGCCTACTAGTGTGTGGGCTTGGAATCAAACATCCCCAAACCCCCTGCCTCCCATTAGCAACTGGGGACAGAGATTTGAGCATCTCTTGGCAGGATGACTGTATGCAATATAGCAAATATGGGGGGTCTCCTCTATCTTCCCTTTGAAAGCAAGTGTTGTTTTCAGTTTTGTTTGATTATGATTAATTGCTTTACTCTATTCAATTTTTTATTTCAATTGGTTTTATAATGTTCTGTCTTTGGTTTGATTTTTCTATACCTAATTGACTAGACAACTATTGTGAAGATAATGAGATATACTATGGTGCCTATTACTGTTATCCCAGTAACCTGCTGTGGAGTTTTTTTACCAAATTCACTGCACTGTTTCAATTAGCTTTGTTCTGTCTTGTTCTACTGTATTTATACTACCTTCAAAAAAAATTAATGGAACAATGCAAAAAGATGGAAACCTTGAATGAATAATGTAAGAAACAAAGAGAATGCATAAAGCAGATTCAAAAAGATATACAGGAAATCAAAAATTCCATTGAAAGTTGCCACAACTACCTCAGTGAAAGTGAAGATAAAATTTCAAACCTCTAAGACAAGATTGCAGCTAGTGAACAGGAAAGTAAAGATCTTTTAAAAATAACAAAGAATCAGGAAATAACAATTCAATAGCTGCAAAATGATGCAAAGAAAAACAACATAAGATTGATAGGTATAAATGAAAAGGAAGGTGACAACACAAATGATATCAAGAGGCTACTTACAGAAGTAGTAGCTGAAAATTTCCCAAACATAAGAGTAGAAACTGGCATACAGATCAGTGAAGCATATCGAACTCCAAATAGCCACAACCAAAATAAAATAAAAATTACAAAAAAGTAAAATATATCAATTGTTATTTCATTATCCATACTTTTGTTCAGTATTACCATTCACTGGCTCAAAAACATTTGAAATTGGAAAATTGTAAGCCAATAATTGTATCCAGTGTGACAAAACCCAAAGTAAGATCCTCAACATAGGAATTTTTTTTTCAGTGCAATAAACACATATGAAATGCTCACTACAACCTAAGCACTGTGCTATACATTGGAGACCTAGAAGAAAACCAAGGCAAGATCTTTGATTTTTTTTCATTAAAAATAAACATTTTATAGGTTAATAAACAGCCCAACAGTGTTCAGTAGCTCTATCATGAGATTATCTAATCAGATCTTGGTCTACAAAATTTCAGGAGAAAAAAAATCTGATAAAATGAAAGATGATGCCAGGTAAGTATGGGACAGGAGCTTAAGGGAGGAATCCCATAATCCTGTACCTCAATGTTGGTTACCTCCAACAACCCTAAGACCTGTGACATGATCCTCAAACTGTGAGAGATCCTGTCCTTTCTAGTGCTATAAAATAGCTGCTTAATACAATTTGCTGAGAAAAATGAAGCTGGAGAGTGATCCTTCAATGTCCTGAAAGCAAGGTTCAAAATCTGTGTGAAACACTTCCAGGGACTCCCACAAGGGCTGCCACATAGATCCCAATGGGAGCTATGTATTCAAGTTGTGGCCCTTGATGGTCACTTCTCAAGGAGCTCCAGGAAACCTCCATTGCAGTGGCATCTCCCTCCTCCAGAGCTTCAGAACAGCTACAATTTCTGCAAGCAATAGCATTGCTTGCTAGAAATTCACACACTTAAAATAAATGGGCAGATGTGGTCTGTATAGAATGAAAATAAAGGATGCCGGGAGGTGTAGCCCAGTTGTAGGATGCATGCCTGGCATGCACAAGAGCTTGGACTCAATCTCTGGCATTAAAAAAAAGTAAGTAAAGGGAAAGCTTGAGTCTTAGTTTCACTTTTTGTAGACCTTGGAGACTCAAACTGATGAGTGAAATGGGGTCTGAAAGTCAGCAGTTGGTTTAGACATTGTTTTCAGAACTATTTCTGCTAAGGGTGAAGGAAGTTGGGCAGTGATTTACTGTAGACCCCTAATGACAGAGAAACCATCTTGAAAGTTATTATCCTTGCACCTCTGCATCCAATGTCAGGATATTTTTTGTGCAAATTTAAGCCAAGGCAGGAAATTTCAGTGATGCTCCTGAGCGCTCCCTGTACCAGGTTGTTTCGTCATCTGTAAGATAGAAGAGGGCCCTCCAAGTCTCCATAACCCATTCAGCATCAGACTTTCAGAAGCATTAGATGCACATTTTTAGCTCTTTGGCTTAGAGGTGTGAGTAAACAATAAGATTTCCTCAAGCTTGAGGCAGAGGCCTCAAAATATCATTCTATTTCTGTTCTTCCAACCTTCCAAAAAGTACTTTAATTACTGTTCATTCACGGTCCTTTAATCAATAAGAGATTCCAGTTAGGGAATGTGAGGCTTTGGAAATGCAGAGCATATTTTTCAGCCTTTATTCACTTCAGTTCTTGGATATACGGTCCAGAGCAAGTAAAAGAGAGTTTCTGCCAAAACAGTTGATGCTGACAAGGACTCCCTGCCCTTTGCTCCATGCAGAAAATATACTTGTGGACTTAGTTGGATCCCTAGTAGCAGTGAGTTTCAGTAATAGAAAATATTTTCAGAAGTTGAGAGTTGGAAAAATGTCAAATGAGAGATATTAATTCTTAAGTCTTTATCCTTAGCAAATTTTCATTTTACATCTGTTTACTTGCAAACATTCTGTCAAAGTGTAACCTTATGAGAGTTAGTTCATGATTATTTTCACAAGTCATCAACTGCTTATTTTTAGCACAAGAAAGGATATATGTTTTCCATGTTATGGTGAGGATTATAAGCTTAGGAATTCATTATTCTAGCAGTTGATTTTTATTTGAATATTTACTATGCACAAAACACTGAATTGAAATTAACTTTGTTTTTGGAAGTCCCTAGCTGTAATTATCCATTTGTCATGGATGATTGAGTTAAGTGAACTGTAGTTTATCATGTGTAGTTATTTAGTTGATCTAATCAAGCTGTTGTTGGTTTTTTTTTTTCTATTTTGTTTTCCTACCTTAATAGCTATGTTATGTCTTTTGCTTTAAATAAACATTTGCTTTTCTGAGTGCTGGTGATATGCAACTGTTAGATTTTAAGTCAGACACTATCTCTAAGTTTCCTCACTTATTAAGAAGAAGAAGAAGAAGAAGAAGAAGAAGAAGAAGAAGAAGAAGAAGAAGAAGAAGAAGAAGAAGAAGAAATTTAAACACATTTTTTGGCCTTAGCTTTCTAGGATTTTATGATGTTAGCTTTTAAATGCTGACTACAAGGGAAAATATCTTTGCAAGCAAAGTTCTAGGGAGTCTTTGGTAAATTTAAGGAGGTGACATTTATATTCTGTATTCCAGTTCCTTTGACATTTCTCCTTCTGCTTTTAGCACTGATCTCCCCTACAAAGTTGCTAATATCCTTATCCCCAAGGTAGGAGTAAGGAGCACAAGTCATAGTTTTGCCACTTAATTGCTAAATAACTGGATAAGTTATTTATCCTCCAGGCCTGAAAGTCCTCATCCAGTTATTGTAAACATTAAATATAACATCAAACATAAGACACTCAGCACATGTGCATGTACACATTAAAGACTAATAATAGGCTGCTAAGTTTTGGATTTTTCAAGTAAACACATTGAAGAAAAAAATACCATCTCTATCTACTGTCATAATAATTTAATGAAAGATATGACATGGTAATGCTTAAGGTGGACAAGATTATATATATATATATTTGCCCTGAGGCTTGTCTGAGAATTTATCATTTTAATTAAAAATTTATTACATTGTCTTTGTTATTTATTTTTGCCATGGATTAATGAATACTTCACCCTGGACCAACTGTGGTCTGGGACTTATTGCAGAGACCTTTCTAATTTTTATTTTCCATCGAGTTACCTTCCATGCTTTCATTCCCTTGAAACCTGTTCTCTCTTTTTTATTTTTTAAACATTACAACTCCTTTATCTATCATTAAAATAACATGTTTACAGGGGCTGGGGATTTAGCTCAGTGGCATAAGCGCCTGCCTTGCAAGCACAAGGTCACGAGTTCCATCCCTGGTACCTATAAAAAAAGTTTATATTCTAATGTAGGAAGCTTTATTCAACTGAGTAATAGAAATAGTGAAAATTTCTAGTCAGTTGGAGACTGAGAGAAAACAAAGAGAACGAAAGAAAATGTACTTGTCAGCGTCTTGAGTGTCCACCCACTTTATGCATGTAAAGGAGTGGTCCTCTATGATCCTTCGTTACCTTAGGGTGTTAAGACCTGTCACAGATAGGCTGTGACTAGGGAAGATTTCCTCAGTAGTACCTACAAGCTACACTTCACATTATGAATCATTGTAAATAAAATCAGGATTAGAAGATTTCCTAGGTTATGCTTCTCTGATTAAGCGTACTACACCAAATAATTTTCTCATCCTCAGTAGATCTTTGACTTGTCTGTCCCTAATGGAAAAAAGAAATTATTTTTAGGTAGCTTTCCTCCAAGGATTACCATGAGTGAGACACATCCTCCCCCAAACATTGGCATCCAGATCACTGAACTTCTCCAGGGACCAACACAACACATAGATAGCAATTCACATGTGTCAAGGGCTGATAGACAAGATACATACAGCACGCTGTAGTGCCATAATGATGGGCACAGGCAAGAAGGCTTTGATTCAGATCTGAGGTTAGGCACTTACCAGCAGTAGAATCACTCTCTGAACTTCAGTTTCCTGAAGATAGAGTTAAGAATAGTACATACCTTACAGGCTTGTTATCAGAATTAAACAAGTTAATTCATGTGAAACATTTTTAGTACTATGCCTGCCTATGGTGAACACTCTGGTAATATTATTAGCTTTCTTGTTATAATGTGCACTGTAGCAGGGTGTGCTCATTTTGCCCCTAGCTTTTAAACTACTTACACTAAATATATGTACTTTTTTACTCCGAACATACCCTGAAATCACAAAATATGCAAACTAAGGTGGAGATCTGTGCAACTGCAAGGCCTATTTTGGAGTTTCCCTTTTAGTAGCTTCCACAGAAATATCCTAGCCTTTTACTTCCTCAAATCACCTCTCACTTCTCTTTTGTTACTAAAGTCAGTCCTGTCTCACTGTTTATAAGAGGAATTTTTTTTTTTTTGGTATGGGGTATCATGATGGATAGCACATTCTTTAGTCATGAGCAAACATTACTTGACTTGTCTAGTAGGGAAATATCTCAATTCACATTGTTCTTAATGAAAGATGCTCAAAAAAGTTTGTCTTGAGGTTGTTAGTTTTTGTAACTATAGTCAATTTTCAATTATGCACAGAAATCAAAAGGCTGTCAGTACAGATAACCAAAAATTGCACATTCTAAAATTGTGGTTAGCCATATAGTAGAGTCAAGCCAAGTTTCTATCTATACCCAGGGGCAATGCCAACTGGTTTAGAAGAATTTAGCCTCCTTATAATCTTCTTTCAACCCTTCCCTTTGATATGGATACTTGACATTTTCTTAGTCTTATAAAAAATACTAAAAAATTACAAATTTAAGTTTTTTCTTCCAGTGAGACAGTGGCTCTTGCATTTCTATAAAACATGAGTTCCATAGTTGACCCTGATGCAGGTGTGGGCCTCATAGAGATCATACATTGACCACGTGATGAAGCCATGATGCGTATGATAGTTTCCAGTGCATACAACCAAGACAGTAAAGATGATGCCTACTGCCTGCTTCTCTTCTCTAAAGCCAGCTTCAGTACTTATACAGGGGAAAATGGCACACTGAGAGCATTAGATATGTCTTTTTCACATGGTTTCACTCAGTGCTCACCAGTGACTTCACCTTTCAAGGTCAAACAAGATGAATCTGTTCTCCATGTTTGAAAATTTGTAGAAAGCTTGTCTATCCTTCCTGACATTGCCACTGTATGGCTTTCAGTAATTTCCTTCATCTCTCTGGGTTGCTTTTTTAATTCTAGAAAGGAAGACAAGTGAACTATGTGATCTATAATAAATTTCACCTCAATGTTATGTAGTTCTCTGAAAAATCTTGATATAGTCCAAAGATGGTCTATTAACTATGTATTATTCACTATATTATATAATAATATAGACCTTTATTCAACCAGGAGACCAGGCTGGCTCTGAGAGGGGAGTTAGGCCCGTGCGGTGGTGAGGTGAGTTCCAGCTAGCTGGTACTGGCCTGGTAAAGTTTGGGACATCACTCTGGGTGTTTGGGTGCCTGCCCAGCCCCCTAGGACACTGGACTACCCTAGAGAGGTTTTGTGAGCTTGAGTGGACCATGCCCAGTGAACTTTATTCAGCTGGTGCCAAGAGGGGAGTTAGGTCTGTGCCAAGAGGGGAGCCAGGCCCGCACTGTGAGGTGAGTTCCAGCCTCCTGGTGCTGGCCCGGGGAGAGTTTGGGACATCACTCCCCATGCTTGGATGCCTACCCTGCCCCCTAGGACACAGGGCTAGTCTTGAGAGGTTTCGTGGGCTTGAGTGCACCACACTCAGCAATCTTTGTTCAACCATGGGAGCCAAGGCCCGTGATTCCTGGGAGCCAAGGGTGCAATGGTGATTTCCAACATGCCCAGGGAAAGTTTTGGATCATCACTCAAAACACAGAAATATAGGAAAATGACAAAATGAAAGACCAAAATGCAATCTCAAACCTCCAGCCCATCCTAAGAAAGCCTGGGAGCCACATACATAGAAGAAAATACTAGCCATACACTTGAAATACCTGAAATGATAACAACTGAAATAAAGAAGCAAGTATGGGAAGCTATGAAGGCACTCAAATCAGAAATAATCTCCCAGGTAAAAGAAGAAATGATAAAAGTAGTGAAAGAAATAGTGAACACATCTAAAGAAGACACGGCTAAAAAATTAGAGGAACAAAGCAAACAGATAGAATCCCCCAATGAACATTTTAAGAAACAAACAGAATACATGAAGCAGAATCAAAGAGATATACAGGAAATCAAAAATTCTATTGAAAGTGGCCAAAACCACCTCAACAAAAGTGAAGATAGAATTTCAGACCTCAAAAATAAGATTTCAGCTAGTGAACAGGAAAGGAAAGATCTTTTAAAAATAACAAGGAATCAGGAAATAACAATTCAACAGTTGCAAGATGATGCAAAGAAAAACAACATTAGATTAATAGGGATAAATGAAAGAGAAGGGACAACACAAATGATATCAAGAGGCTATTTTCAGAAGTAATAGCTGAAACTTTCCAAAACATGAGAATGGAAACTGACATATGGATTAGTGAAGCATAGAAGTCCAAATAGCCATAACCAAAATAAAACTACACCCAGACATATAATAATCACCATCCCAGAAATCCAACATAAGAACAGAATATTAAAAGCTGTTAGAGAGAAAAGACAGATCACCTATAAAGGAAAACCTATCAGAATAACAGCAGACTTCTCAACACAAACAATGAAGTCAAGAAGAGCATGGAGGGAAATATTTCAGATCCTAAAAGAAAACTACTTCCAACTCAGACTGCTGTACCCTGCAAAACTATCCTTCAAGATGGATGGAGAAATAAAATACTTCCATGACAAAGAACAGCTGAAGAACCATGATCACCAAACCAACCTGCAAAGAATAGTCAAAGATATTCTATAGATACACATAGGAAAAAACCACTAAGCAAGACAGACAATTAAACAGAATGGAAAGGTAAAGATACAACAGCAGAAAGATAACATGTCAACAATAAAACAATATATAATAGTTATAACCATTAATGTAAATGGTCTCAATTCACCAATTAAAAGAAACAGACTGGCAGAATGAATCAAGAAACAACATCTGACCGTATGCTGTCTACAAGAAACCCATCTAACCCAAAAGGAAATTCATAGACTGAAAGTCCAAGGATGGAAAACAATACTTCATGCAACAGGAACTCAAAAAAAAAAAAAGTGAGGGTAGCTATTCTGTTTGCAGACAATGTGAACTTCAAACCAAGAATGGTCCAAAGAGATAAAGAAGGTCACTACCTACTGGTTAGGGGAAAACTTCAAGAGAAGAGATGGGATAAAAATCTTAAATATATATGCACCAAATTCCAGAGCAGCCACCTATACAAAGAAAGTATTAACAGAAATGAAAAATCAAATAAACAACACAATTATAACAGGAGACCTTAACGTGACACAAAGGGACAGATCAACTAGACAGAAAATCAGCAAAGAAATAACAGAACTGAATCACACCTGTGAACAAATAACTTGATACACATATACAGAGTATTCCATCCAACAACATCAGAAAATACATTCTTCTCAGTAGTACATGGGACATTCTCTAAAATAGACCATATACTAGCACACAGAAAATATTTAAGTAAATGCAAAAGAATTGAAACTATCCCATGCATATTATCGGATTATAGCACCATGAAACTAGAAATTATTGATAAAAGAAACTACAAAAACCCCACAAGCACATGGAAATTGAATAATACACTCTTGAGCAATCAATAGGTCACAGAGGAAATTAAAGAAGAAATGAAACAATATCTACAAGCAAATGAAAATACAAATACAACTTACCAGAATCTGTGAGATGCAATGAAAGCAGTCCTCAGAGGAAAATTTATTGCACTGAGTTCCCAAATAGAACCAACACAAATAAGCAACCTGATACTACACCTCAAATATCTAGAAAAAGAAGAGCAAGCCAAGCCCAAAGCCAAAAGAAGGGAGGAAATTATAAAGATCAGAGCAGAAATTAATGCAACAGAGACTAAGAAAACAATATAAAGAATGAATGAATCAAAGAGTTGGTTCTTTGAAAGATACATAAAATTGATAAGCCCTTAGCCAACCTAATTAAAAAAGGAAAGAAAAGATTCAAGTTCATGCAATATGGAATGAAAAAGATGAAATCACTACCAACTGTAGAAATACAGAAGATCATCAATACTTATTTCGAAAACCTCTACTCTCATTGGTTTGATAACACAGAAGAAATGGCCAGATTCCTAGAAAAATATGAACCACCAAAGCTGGATCAAGAAGATTTAAAATTGCTGAATAGCCCAATTTCTATGAATGAAACTAAAAATGTAATTAAGTCCTTACCAACAAAGAAGAGCCCAGGCCCAGATGAATTCACTGCAGAATTCTACAAGAAATACAAAGAAGACTTAATGCCAACACTCCGCAAACTCTTCAATGAAATTGAAAGCAAAGCAGTTCTCCCTAAATCATTCCTGGAAGCAAATATTACTCTAGTACCAAAACCTGAGAAAGACCCAACCAAAAAGAGAACTACAGGCCAATCTCCCTAATGAACATAGATGCAAAAATTCTCAATAAAATATTGGCAAACAATATGCAGCAAATCATCAAGAAGATTATACACCATGACCAAGTGGAATTCATCCCAGGCATGCAGGGATGGTTCAACATATGTAAATCAATAAATGTAATCCACCATATCAATAGAGTCAAAAGTAAGACTCACATGATCATTTCTACAGATTCAGAAAAAGTTTTTGATAAGATCCAACACCCATTCATGATAAGAACCTTACAGAGAATTGGAATAGATGGTCTTTACCTCAATATGATAAAGGCCATGTATGACAAACCAACAGCCAGTGTCATATTAAATGGCCAAAAACTATATAATAATCTATATTTCATACTCTACAATGTATTTATATGCATGAATGTAAAATTTTATCCTTATTATATTCTTAGGGGTCAATTATTACTTTGTGTGTAAGTGAGGAAATGAAAAGTCAGAAAGACTAAATAAGTCTTATCCTAAGTTTCTGATACTAACTATGCTGTTCTAAGCAGGTTCCACCTTCATCTAATATTTTCTTAAGAAACTGACCTTTTAAAATGCCTGCACTGGAAATAGAAAAAGATGGCAGATTGATAGGTAGTATGATAGAGAGCCTCTCTGAGAAAAACAACTCAGATGCTAGAATTTAACACCATGGAGAAGACCAGACAAAAGGAGAGGAGTTCTCATGACCCAGGAAGAAACTGAGCAAAAAGAAAAAGAAAAAAAAAGAAGCATGGACAGAGGGCTGGAGCTGGGCATGCTCCTGTCACTGTACCAGGTGCATCTTAGAGTCAGGTGACTTACAATCCAGCTGAGGTTGTGGCCCTGCCAAGAGTGGGGGTTGGTGAGCCTGGGACCCTTGGTGGGAGGAGGCGCTACAACAGGGAGTGGAACCGGAGAACCAAGCTGCATGGACTTTGTTGAGTGTTGAGAACTGGGTTCCCCAGAGTGAGTGACCGGCTAGAAACATATTAGAGTTGGGCAGGACAGGCTTGAATTGACAACTGAAGTAGCATCAGTCAGCAGATCCTGGCCCAAAGTGGATTGGTGGGATCTGCTTGGGTTGGGCCACGTCCTGGTTGGGACACAATAGCCAGGGACGAGGCTGTCCTGAAAGTGTGGCATCTACAGGGAACACACTAAAGTGCTAAGACACTCACTGGTTGACTGTCTTAGAGGGGAGGGGCCGGCCCGCATCGCCCCTGCATGCACCTCACAGATCAACAGCAAACTGGTGAGTGCAGCTATCCCCTAACCAGTACACGTCAGAAAAACTGTAAGCAATGCAAAAAGGTCCTGAGACCTCCACTATTCATCTGTCTGAAACAAACCAGAAACATGACAAGACAAAGAAACAAAAAAGGCTCCAACAGCTGACCCAGGGAATATAAGTCCAGGAGAGGTAAATACAGAGGAGACTGAGGGCAGCAAACTGCAATATCAGACATGGCCTCATCAGAAATAAAGAAATACTTCCGTGACCTTATTGACAAATTTAAATCTGAAATTTTAACTCAGGTGAAGCAAGATATAAGAAGATTAATAAAATAAATGCTGAGCACTCCTCATGAAGACACAAATGGAAGAATGGAGGAACCCAGAGAAAGGAGAGAAGCCTTTGATGAAGAATATAAACAAAATCCTTAGAATACATGAAACAGATCCAAAGAGAATACCAGGAAATTAAAAACTCTATTGAAAGCTGGCAAAACTTCTTAACAGAAACTAAAGACAGAATTTCAAAACTTGAAGATAGATTTGCAATGTATGATTGCAAAAGGAAGGATCTCTTAAAAATAACAAGGAACCAGGAAGTAATGATACAAAGGCTAGAAGATGGCAAGAGGATTTATAACCTAAGAATAAAAAATCTGAATGAAGAAGCAGGGACAAATACAAATGAAATAAAAAGGTTATTCACAGAAATAATTAAGGAAGACTTCCCAAGCATAGGAAACAGAAGTGATGTTCAGATATATGAGGTATACAGAACTCCAGCCAGCTACAACCAAAACAGATCTACACCCAGACATATAATAATCAGGATCCCAGAAATCCATCACAAGAACAGAATATTAAAAGTGGTCAAAGAAAAGAAACAGATTACCTATAAAGGAAAACTCATCAAAACCACAGCAGACTTCTCGATGCAAACTATCAAATCAAGAAGAGCTTGGAGTGAAATATTCCAATTCCTGAAAGAAAATAACCTCCAACCCAGAATGATGTATCCTGCAAAACTGTCTCTCAAAATTAATGGAAAGACAAGATATTTCCACAACAAAGAGGAACTGGGGGAGTTTGTGACCACCAATCCAACCCTGCAAAGAATACTGAAGGACATTCTAGAGAGAGAGAAGAAAATCACCAGGATTCCAGGCACAATGGCAGAAAGGCCTCAATGAAAGGGGCAGACAGTTGAATGAAGGAGAAAAGTAAACAACAATGACAGAAAAATAGCATAGTAGAGATGAGGCAGATAAGATTGGCTGTACTGCTGTTTTGTGTTGACTGATTTTATTCAAATCTGGTATGCTTGACAGTATCAAGTCTGAGAGTAAAGGCAACTACTCTGAAGATGTGAAGATTCAATAGGATACTCATTCTGGTTTGATTATTAACTGCCTTTGAAGTCCTATAATGTCTCCAATGTTTGATTTTTATTAATAGTGCTATGTACTGCTATGTTTAATTAATTAGTTTTTATTAATAGTGCTATGTACTGCTATGTTTAATTATACTATGCCTGATGATATAGACAATTTTATTGAAAATAAAAATAGTAACTACTGTAGATCACCTAGTATTGTGGTCTTATATGTCCTTTTCATTGCATGTTTTTCTAGGAATTTGTTTTGTTGGCTTATTTTGATTGTTCTTCCCTGTAATACAGAAAGGATGGTATACATGTAGAGATATACATGTGTAGAACTTCTAAACAATTTACGAGAATTGATTATAGTTATTGTAAAAAAAGAGAGGAAAAGAAATATTCTAAAGGATGTAACTGCATGTATGTTTAAGTGTGTAGGATTGATAACCATATTACTAAGTTTTTGTAGGATAGATGAACAGAACTGATTGCACACTCGCTATTTAAATGTCCACTTTGTATGCTTTACTTTTGTAACTGGAACAACTACTACTAAGAGGAAAATATGTAATTATCAATTAGTGATTTCTTACTTTTTTTGAAATTATGTATTATTTCTACCCTCTTTCTGTTTGATTTTTTTCTTTAAATAAAAAAAATAAAATGCCCACCTTTACTAACCCAACTGTAAAATGAGTTAAAGACAAAACTAAGTTGACCTGCAGTTTAGTAATGGTACAGCATGTTCTCTGCCATTAGTAGGAGGTCCTGTGGACTTTATTTCATTTTTACTGAATTAGATTTGGACTTATACAAACTGGAAAGAGGTCAAGCAGTCGGTAAGAAATTAGCACTGGAATTCATAAGCATTTCAGCATCTTAATAGGATCTTTAAAAATGTAAAGGCATTGTCTACAAAGACAATCATTTCTCTAGCTTTCAGGCAACAAGGTCTGCCATATGCCAGGCATGAATTACCTAACAATTCTCATTTATTTTCATATAAACTCCATGTGATAGTAATTTATGAATGAATTATCTTCATTTTGCATGAGATGAAATTGACATTAATAGTACTTGCATGCAGTAATGATAGATCAAAATTATAACAAAGTTCTTTGACCCTAAGTTTCAGACTCTTTCTACTCTTCTGGTATCCCTAAAGTGTGTTTTACTCCACTTTCATCCCACAAAATACTTATCCAAAAGTGATGCCAGTCTTTTGAGATTCTGCATACTGTGGAGTTCCTAGAGTTCAGCACATTCAAGATTCCGAAAAAATTCTGGGAAGGAAATGTGTTGGAAATTTTTTTTTTGTAACTTTTTTTCTAACATTATTTGCAAAGATACCTCTTAATTCAGTTAGCATATATTATTATTCTGAGATCTCTAATCTTTTTGAGAAATACTACATCATGTTAGGCTATGTTAGGAAGTAATTTTAAGTTTTTATTTTCATTTTTTTTATTTTAAAGAGAATAAAACAAAACAGAATAGAACAGAACAAAGCAGAACAGAGCAAAGCAATGCAAATAACACAGGATTTCAGAAAATTACAACAGGAAATCAACAGTGGCTACCATAATGTCTCTTGTTTTCTTTGAAATACTTGTCCATACCTTTATACACAATAAGTTTATACAAATTAAAATAATATAAAGGCAATCAAAACATAAGAATGAGGTTGAGGAAGACAAGATGGCCAATCAGTGAGCAACAAAAAACAGAGCCTCCTGGGAGAAACAACTCATATGCCAGAATAAAACACCCTGGAGAGACCCCGACAGAGGGAGATGGATCCTCTTGACACAGAAAGAAATTAAAACATAAAAAAGCTCATCAAATACGTTGGGACTATAACTGGAACAGCTGGACACAGTGTTTTTGCTGTGATCCAATTTTGCCGCAGACTGAATTTGCACCAGCCTGAATCCGCCAAGGCCGGCAGAGCCACCCAAACTTGTTCCTACCATGACTCACGGGAAGCAGAGCAGTGCTGAAGTTGGGGGTTGGTGAGCCCAACGGAGAGTGGAGCCAGCAAAGGGACTTTCATTAATCAATGGTCAGTGCTGGGATTGGGACAACCCCCCCCAATGGGAAGGGTGCGATCAAATGGGCAACATGTTGGAATCTGGCAGGAGGAGCCTGAACTGGGAGCAACAGTGACTTCAGTTGGTTCCTCCCTCCCCAAAGCAGATTTGTGGGATTTGCTTGGACTGGGCTGTACCCCTGGCCGGGACCCAATGAGCTGTCCCAAATCGATTCCCTGCACCTAGCAAGCACTAACTGGGGGAAGGCCTCTGCAGTTTGGTTGGCCCGCTGGGGAGGGGCAGGCTTAGCCAGCAGCTGCTTGCACCTCAGTGATAAGAGCAGTCAGGAGAGGGGGGAGGACCCTCTCAAGAGTGCTTTAGAGGAGGCATGGCCACCAGGAAAGGGGGCTGGGACCTGCAATGTGACCTGTGTGGAGGAAGCCGGGACCATGATAAGAGAGAGAGGCAGGAAGAGGCCCCCAGCCCAGAACCCTGAGAGCCCTGATCCAGGAGAGGGAATAACAAGGGAGACTGAGGGCAGCAAACACGCAACAGCAGGCATGGCTTCAATGGACATTAAAAGATATCTTCGGGACCTTGTAAACGAGCTCAAAACTGAAATATTAAATCAGGTAAAGCAAGGTATGAGTAGAGTAATAAAAGCAATGCTTTCAGGGAGCATCTCTCAGGAAGATACAGACAGTAGAAGGGAGGAACACAAAAAAAGGAGAGAAACATTCGATAAAGAAAATATAGAATACCTGAAGCAGATTCAAAGAGACTACCAGGAAATTAAAAATTCCATTGAAAGCTGGCAAAATGCCTTAAAAGAAACT
This sequence comes from Hydrochoerus hydrochaeris, assembly GCA_004027455.1. Taxonomy (NCBI): domain Eukaryota; kingdom Metazoa; phylum Chordata; class Mammalia; order Rodentia; family Hydrochaeridae; genus Hydrochoerus; species Hydrochoerus hydrochaeris. Next base: position 55,086 of record PVLA01006449.1, on the reverse strand, counting down.
AAATATAGACTATCAATACTTGAAGACAAGTTTGCAATGTGTGATCATGAAAGGGAAGATCTCTTAAAAATAACAAGGAAACAGGCAGTAACAATACAAAGGCTAGAAGAAGACAAGAGAATCTACAATTTAAGAATAAGAAATGTGAATGAAGAAGCAGGAATACATACAGGTGAATTACAAAGGCTATTCATGGAAATAATTAAGGAAAACTTCCCAAGCATGGGAAAAGAAAATGACATTCGGTTGTGTGAGGCATACAGAACTCCAGCCACCTTCAACCAAAACAGATCTACACCCAGACATATAATAATCAAGATACCAGAAATTCAATATAAAAACAGAATATTAAAAGCTGTCAGAGAAAAGAAACAGATTACCTATAAAGGTAAGCCCATCAGGATCATGGCTGACTTCTCGACACAGAACATCAGATCAAGAAGAGCTTGGAGTGAAGTATTCCAAGCTCTGAAAGAAAATAACCTCCAGCCCAGATTGATGTACCCTGCAAAACTGTCACTAGTAATTAATGGAGAAACAAGATGCTTCCATGACAAAGAGGAACTGGGCAAGTTTGTGACCACCAATCCAACCCTACAGAGAATACTGAAGGACATTCTAGAGAGAGAGAGAAAAAATACCAGGATTTTAGGAACAGTGGCAGAAAGGCCTCAACAAGTGGAGCAGGCAGTAGAATGAAGAAGAAAAGTAGACAAACAGGCAAAAAAATAGCATAGCAGAAATAAGGCAAAGAAGGTTGGCTAGAATCTCTAACATAGATGGCCTTGATACACTATATTGTTAATAGTGCACCAGGATTTAAAAACCCACATTACTCACACTAATCTGCTTAGATGTATTATATTCTGTTCCAGTCATTCTACCTGTACTAGATTTGAGGGTAGAAACAGTAATCCCGAAAATAACAGGATATAGTACAGTAATCATCCTTAATTTCCTATTAAGTCAATCTAAAGCTCTGTAAAACCTACACTGTTTTACCATAACTGATTGTAATCAAATCTGGTTTGTTAGATCACTGTTTTGTATTGATAGATTTTATTCAAAGCTGTTATGATTGATAGTATCAAGTCTGAGAGTATAGGCAATGCACTTAAGATGGCAAGATTCACTAGAATATCCGCTCTGGTTTGATTATTACCTGTCTTTGAAGTATTGTCTACAATGTTTTATTTTTTACTAATATTGTTATGTACTGCTATATTCAATTATACTGCTATATTCATTTATGCCTGATGATATAGGCAATTCTATTGAAGATAATAAGAAACAATACAGCAATCATTGTAGATCACCTTGTACTGTGGTTTTGTACGACTCTTTGGTTTCATGTTTTTATAGGAATTTGTTTTGTTTTGTCTTGCTATGTTTTGTTTTTCCCTCTAATACAGAAAGGATAGAAATATATGTAGAGACTCATGTATGCGTAGCCATTTACACTCTCACTGTTTGACTATCTACTTTGTATGCTTTAATTTTGTAACTCGCACAATTATTTCTAAGAGGACAATATGTAATTTATCAACCAGTGATTTCTTATTGTTTATCTTTTCTCTGAAATTCTGTATTATCTCTACCTTTTACATGCTTTTTTTTCTCTTTAAATAAAAATTATTAAAAAAAACATAAGAATGAGAGTCTTAAGGGTTTTCAAGATCAGACACCAGGAAATCAATAATGGCTACCATAATGTCTGTTGTTTTCTTCAAAATAGCTATCCATACCTTCTAGAAAGTAATTTTTATAGAAAAAAACCTGTACCATAAACCTTTTTTTTCTTTGCTTAAAAAAATATTTTTTAAACAGGTGTAGTGGCCTGCATCTGTAGTTTCAGTTACTACAGAGGCTGAGCCAGAAGCATTACAATTGGCAGGAGCCTGGGCAATTCAGAGAATTTCAAGACAAAATTTTAAAAAGTTCTAAAAACATAGCTTGGTGGTAGAGTACTTGTCTAGGAGTTCAATACCCAATACTGAAAAAATATCCTGTTTGTTAACTAGTATACTATAAAATCACAAATAAGACATCTATAAAGATTCAATAAACTTCTTGGCCCTGGCCTGAAAGAACAAAATTTGGCTATGGAATTATGTACATGATGATAAAAGATAAGAACATCAAGAAAACATATAAACAACTATTTCTTGTTTTTATGGTAATCCATCTACATCCTGAGGAGTTTGTATGTGCTTGGAAAGTACAATTTACCCCTTTCCCCAATTTCCATTTGACCTGCTGTACATTTTTAATATAATATGAATGATAGAAATTTTTTTTTGAGATACTATGTAGAAATTTGTGATTGCTTGACTCCATTAGAGATGGCTGGGATGTTGAAAACTAGGAGTGGATATCACTGAAGAAGGTAAATTCAATTGAATTTGGTTTTCATTTAATTTGGCTGTTTGATCTATTGTCTACTTTTTCTTGATGATCCTGAGGATTGAACCCAGAGCCCCACGTATGCAAGGCAAGTGCAGGTTTACCACTGATCCATATCCTCAACCTTTTATTTTGAAAGAGCATTCTCACTAATGCTGAATCTGGCCTTGAACTTGGAATCCTACCTCAGCCTCCTAAGGAGAAGCAATTATAGATTTGTACCACCACTTCTGGCTTATTCTTTCTTTTTCATTATTTTCAAGATCTGCCTGCCAGTTCACACTGATTCTGTGGTAGGCTCTGAAAAGTAACATTTTAATCGACTATCAAGATTCAATAAGAATCTAGAAAATTCTTTGGTGAATTTTACTGCTCAGGAAGTAAAATATTAGGACTTTCAGATGACTACACCTACAGATAAATATAGAGTGGCAAATACTGAAGATTTGTATTTTATAGAAGGTAAGCAAAAAATAAAAGAAAGAAACAAAAAGTAATTATTTGCTCCAGAATGCAGACAAAATACCTCCTGCTGTTCTTCAAATTACCTATTCTTATATTACAAATGACACTGGAATTTAGTGGATTAAAACAACAAATCCTTCATCACATATTATGATTTTTCAAGTTAGGAATTTGGTGATGGTTTGTGCGATTCTTCTGTTCAGTGTGCTGGTAACAAAGCTGGTCTTGCGGGTACAGGATAGTTTTCATTATATGCCAGATAACTGGATGGAATGGATCTACTGTTGGGCAAAGCCAAGCCACCTTCTTCTGCATTGTAGCTTGTGTCTGATTGAAGAGCCCTCTCCACAGGGTAATTAGACTTCTCACAAAGCAGCTTAGGCCTCAAAGGTCCAAAGATAACTTTTATATGCAAGAAGCAAAAATGGTGGTTGTCTCAAGCTTTGAGCCTGGAATCCCTCATAGCCTCACTTTCACTGTCCTCTGTTAAGCAGAGAATCTGAGGAGCACAGAGCTTCCCTCTCAGTGAGAGTACTAAGGAATCTGTGGCCGTCATTCATCTGCCACACGAACCTGGACTTTATTGAAAATGTCTGAGTCATGAAGAAAAAGCATGCAAAAGCTCTTCTGAAAATTTGGATAGATTCACTTTAAATCTTTTTATTCAGAAAACCATGACAGTGCAGAAACACATACAAGATATCTATGTAATGTTGCTTTATAAAAGAAGTCTGCTGAGTTTGACTTTCCATTTCTCTTCTATCTTTTTTAAATTGCATGAGAGTTATACAGATTAAATGGTTTAATTTGACAGATTTGTATGTGTATATAACATACTTTGATCATTTCCACACCCATACTACACTGTTGACCTCCCCTACCATTCCACCTCTGAGGGGAAAAAAAAAAAGATGTTTGTCTTTATGATTGGCTCATTTCCTTTAACATGGTGATCTTCAATTCCATCTATTTTCCTGCAAATGACAGGATTTCACTCTTCTTTATGTCTGAGTCTTCTTGCAATAGCCATTCACCTTTTGACAGAGACAGGCTGATCCCATCACTCAGTTATTGTGAATTAAGCCACAATAAATACAGGTATGTAAATATTTCTATAACATTAAACTTTCGGCTTTGCTGAGTGACCCTGAATGAAGAATTATCTTGAGTTGCAAATAAAACATAATATAGTTCATGTAGTTAAGTAGCAAAATGAAAACTATCTCACTGAAAATCACATATTGTTAAAAATTAACATTTCTAGTTGTCCACACCTGACCGTGGTGACACCTACCTACTTGTGGTGAATTGACAACTAATGGTCAACTTATAACACCCAGATGAACAGAATCAGCATGGTGTGGGGTGGAGGACCCACATGAGGATTGTTTCCAACAACATAAAAAGAACTGGAGAGGAAGAGGTGGTACTATTGGTTTTCCTGGAGAAGCTTGTCATGCTGGTTTCCTGAAATGAACTTGGCTGTTCTCATCATTGGAAAAGCTCTGGACCTCACTGTCACTGAGCATGGCTGTGGCTTGTTTTTACTTTGAGCATCACTTCCTGGCTCCAGTGCAGATCCCTCAGCCTTTATCACACTAGCACAAACTGTCTAGCTTCTACCACTAACCTTTGGGCCTTCCCAGTGCGGACCCATGAAAGAGACTTGCTTTGTCATGGTCTCTAGGTCTCCAGGTGGACTCGTGGGAGACACTGTAATGGACTTTAAGTCTTCAACTGGACTTGTGCAGAACATTGCCATGGAATCTAGGCCCTCACAGAATTCTTTGAGTCTCTAGTGTGTGAACAGATTTTCTGCACTCTTTTCTATTTGACTCTTTGCGTGACTATTGTAAAATAATATAAATTATGTGTCCTGGACTGAAGTGTTTTCCTTTCAAACTCTGACTATAACCACTCTAATTCTTTAAAGGATAATCCAAGGAGTGGTAAAATTGGGTCAAATAGTATCTCTATTTTCAGTTTGTTGAGGAACCTCCATACTGATATCCACACTGAATGAACTATGCCTATTGCAAGCACTTTCAAGTATTTTCACCCCATCTTTGCTATTTTGCACTTACCCATCACAATAGATAACATTTCAAAACTCTCCAAAATAAGCACCATAATCGGCAACAAGGTAGTAACACCTGCCAGTGATAGTAACATGAGAATTAAGATGAGCATGACTTCTACAGTGTCAGCTTTGTCTTCACTGTGGGGCATGTCTTTGTTCGTATCTATGAAGATTTGTAAGTTTTAAAGTACTTATGGGGAAGCATTTCAATACCAAATCTCATCTGAGTGAAGTAAAGAGAGCCTTTTCAATTTGAGTCTTCTTTTGTCCCAGGTTAGCGCTCAAGTAATTAGCCCTGGGCTATCTCCTTCATCCCCTTTCTCCAGATTCAGTGCTTCCACTCTCTTTCTCTCTCTCTCTCTCTCTCTCTCTCTCTCTCTCTCTATATATATATATATATATATATATATATATATACACACATATATATATATATACACACACAAATGTGAATACCTGTATACATATAATATTTTCCCTTCTTTCTTTTTTCCTTTCCCCTATCCCAGTTCTTGTTTTGAGCACTTTCTTTCCCTTCCATTGTTACAGTATCTATTTTACATTTTGGATCTTATTACTCTTTCATTTTTTTTTTTACACTAGGGAGACAATATGATATTTATACATGTAAGTGTGATTTATTTCAATTATGAGTATGGCCTCAAGTTGCATTCATTTATCTAGAAAAGCCTCAAGTTAATTCTTTTTTATAGCTGAGTAATACTCCAGTAATATGTGTAAAAAAATACCACATCTTTTGTATCCATTCCTTGGTTGGTGGGCATATGGGTTGTTTTCAAGATTTAGCTATTACAAATTGTGCTGCTATAAACATGGGTGCACACATATTACAGTGGCATGACGTTTTCAATTCTTCTGAGAAAATACCTGGAAGAAGAATAGCTGGTTTGAATGGGACCTCCAATCCTAGTTTTTTGAGGAATGTCTACACTGATTTTCACAGAGGTTATTCCAGTTTAAACTCCCACCAACAGTGGAAAAGTGTTCCTTTTCCACCACAGCCCTGCCAACACTAGTTATTGGTTGACTTCATGATGGTAGCCATTCTTTCTGGAGTGAGATGGAAACTTAATGTTTTAATTCACATTTCTCAAATGACCAGTGATGTTAAACACTTCTTCATGTATTTATTTGCCATTTGTTGGCTTTTTTCCCATTCTGTGGGTTTTCTTTTCACTCTGTTGGCAATACCTTTTGATGTGCAAAAACTTTGTAATACAATGAGCGCCTCTACCTGCCAGCTGCCACCATCAAAAAACTTGCTTCCTGCAGGCAGCCAGCATGAGCAGAGACCCAGTCAGATCTTCCTCTGCTTGCCGGCCGCTACCATGGGAAGGCTTGCTTCCTGCAGGCAACCAGTCTGAGCAGGGAGACTCAGCCAGATCCACCTCTGCCTGCTGGCTGCCACCATTAGAAGGTTTACTTCCTTTGGGCAGCCAGCATGAGCAGGGACTTACAGCCAGATAAGTCCTATGCATCTGGAGGCCACCATTGGACACCTTTGCTTCCTTTGGGTAGCCATTGCCTATCAGGAGAATCAGACAAACACACCGCTATGTGCCTGTCACCATTGCAGGAGTATTGGTGCAGACATGCAGTCTGAGAGAAGCAGCCCCACCACCATGTCCCCTGGCTATTGGCTAGTGTAGCTACACAGGCCTGGAGAAGCCTGATATTTTTATGTGTGATAGTATGGATGGCTATTTTGAAGAAAATAACACAGCATAGTAATCATTGTTCATTTCCTGTTATCTGGTTTTGAAGTTCTATAATGCTTTCATTCTTTCATTTCAATTGGTTTTAGTCTGCTATTATTTGATTTCAGTATGCGTGAAAGTATGGACAGCTATTTTGAAGAGAATGGGAGACATTATGGTAGCCATTGTTGATTTCCTATTGTCTTGTTTTGAAATCCTATATTGCTTGCATTCTTTAGTTTCAATTAGTTTTCTACTATGTTGTTTTGTTTGAATTTATTGTGTATGAAGGTATGAACAACTATTTCAAAGAAAACAAGACATTATGGTAGCCACTGATGATTTTCTATTGTCTTGTTTTGAAGTCCTATGTTGCTTGCATTGTTCTGTTCTGATTTGCTTTGTTCTGTTTTTATTTTGCTTTGTTTTGTTTTATTATCTTTAAAATAAAAAAAATTTTAAAAATCTTTGTAATATGAGATCCCGGCTGTTGTAATAATATGAGATCCCGGCTGTTGATTCTTTGAAGTACTTCCCATGTGATTTTCATTTTGGTCGTGAGCTCTTTGCCTATCCCTATGTCTTTGAGATTTCTACCTACCTTGTCTTCCAGTAGATTTAGTGTTTCTATTTTAATATTTTGATCTTTGATCCATTTTGACTTTAGTTTAATGCACAGTGATAGACATGGGTCTAGTTTTAGTCTTTGACATGTAGAAAGCCAGTTTTTCCAGCACCATTTATTAAAGAGACTTTCTTCCAGTGAACATGTTTGGCCCTTTTATCAAAGATAAGGTGGCTGTCTCTGTAGTTGTATCTGTATCTTCTAATCTGTTCCACTGATCCTCAAGTCTTTTTTTTTTCCAGTACCACACTGATTTTATCACAGAAGTTTTGTAGTATAATTTCAAATTAGGGATTGTGATGCCTCTTGCCTTGCCTTTGTTGCCCAGGATTACTTTTGCTGTTCTAGGTGTCTTCTGTTTCCAAATGAAGTTTAGGAATGTTTTCTGTAGATCTGTGAGGTATGTTAATGGTATTTTGATCAGGATTGCATTATATCTGTATAACAATTTTGGGAGTATGACTTTTCACAATGTTGGTTCTTCTTATCCAAAAGCAAGGGATAGCTTGCCATTTTCTGATAACTTCTTGAATCTCCTATTTTTGAATATTATAATTTTCAATGTGTAGATGTTTTACATCTTTTGTTAGATCATTTCCTAAGTATTTCAGTTTTTTTGGATGCTACTGTGAAAGGTATTATTTCCCTAATTTCTCTCTCAACGAGTTTGTTGTTTCTGTACAAGAATGATATTGATTTCTGAGTGCTGACTTTGTATCTGCTTATGCTGCTGAATTTGCTTATTAAATCTAGAGGTCTTTTGGTGGAGTTTTTGAGGTCTTATATACAGAATATCATGTTGTTTGTGAATAATGGTAATTTAACTTCTTTTTCTTATCCTTATTTCTTTTATTTCTCTCTCTTGCCTAATTGCTCTGGCTAACCTTTCCAGAATGATATTGAATAAGACTGGTGACAGTGGACATTCTTGTCTTGTTCCTGATTTTACAGTGAAAGCTTTCCGTTTTTATCCATTTAGTATGATGTTGGTGGTAGGTTTGTCATAGATGACTTTTAACTGATTGAGGTAGAGACAATCTATTCTTATTTTCTGGAGGATTTTTATCATAGAGGAAGGAGTGTTGGACTTTATCAAAAGCTTTTCTACATCTATTAAGATGATTGTGTGACTTTTGTCTTTGGCTCTGTTGATGTGATATATGTTGATTTGTGTATGTTGAGTCATCCCTGCATTCCTAGGATGCACACAACTTAGTCATAGTGTATAATCTTCTCAATGAGTTGCTGCAGTTCGTTCGACAGTGTTTTATTTAGAAATTTTGCATCTGTGTTCATTAGGGAGATTGGGCTATAGTTCTCCATTTTGATTGGGTCTTTCTCTGGTCTTTCTCAGTTATACTTACCTCTAGGAATGAGTTAGAGAAAATTGCTTTCCTTTCAATTTCATTAAAGAATTTGAAGAGTGTTGGTGTTAAATCTCCTCTAAATTTCTTGTAGAATTCAGCTGTGTATCCCTAGGACTTGGGCTTTTCTTTGTTGGTAAGTTTTTAATTACATTTTCAATTCCAGTAACTGGGTTATTCAAAATGTTTATATCTTTTTGATTCAGCTTTGGCAGTTCATACATTTCTAGGAATCTGTCCATTTCTTCTGTTTTTTTTTTTCCAGCCTAGGCAACTAAAGATTTTTGAAGTAAGTGTTGATAATCTTCCATATTTCCACAGGATCTATAGTAACTTCACTCTTTTCATTCTTCATTGCATGAATTTGAGTTTTTTCTTTCCTTTTCTTGATAAGGTTGGCTAGGGTTTTACAATTTTGTTTATTCTTTCAAAGAATCAACTCTTTGATGCATTAATTTTTTGCATTGTTTTCTTAGTTTCAATTTCAATAATTTCTGCTTTGATCTTTGTAATTTCCACTCTTCTATGAGCTTTGGTCTTGACTTGCTCTTCTTTTTTGAAAAACTTGTGAAGTAGCATTATGTTGCTTGTACTCATTCTGTTTTCCTGATGTGACAATTCATTGTTATGTATATTTCCCTCGTGGGACTGCTTTCATTTCATCCCACAGGTTCCAGGATGTTGCATCTGCATTTTCATTTAATTGTAGTTATTGTTTAAATTCTTCTTATATTTCATTTATAACCCATTGGTTCAAGAGGGTGTTATTTAATTTCTATGTGTTTATGTAGTTTTTTCAGATTCTTTTGCCTTAATTTCCATCTTCAGTGCACTGTGGTCAGATAACATACATGGGAAAATTTCAATTCCTTTGCATTTACTTAAGCATGTTCTATGGATTATTGTATGACCTATTTTAGAGAATGTCCCATATATAGCTGAAAAGAATGTGTATTATTTTCAGCTGGTGTTGGGTGGAACATTCTGTAAACATTTAGTAAGTCCACTTGTTTGATTTAGTTCTGCAATTTCTTTGCTAACTTTTTGTCTAGTTGATCTATCTCTTTGAGACAGAGAGTTACTAATGTCTCCTGTTACAATAATGTTATTGCTTATTTGATTTTTCATGTCTATTAGTATTTGTCTTGTATAGTTGGGTGCTCCTGTATTTGGTGCATATATAGTTATGATTATTAGCTCTTCCTCTTGAATTTTTTCCCCTAACAACTATGTAATGACCTCCTTTATCCCTTTTGGTCATTTTTGGTTTGAAGTTCACTTTGTCTGTAAACAGAATAACTACCTCTGGTTTTACCTGGGTTCGTGTTGCATGGAATATTGTTTTCTATCCTTTGACTTTCAATCTGTAAGTTTGTTTTTCAGTTACATGTATTTCTTGTGTACAGCATATTGTTGGATACTGTTTCTTGATCCATTCTGCCAATCTATTTCTTTTAATTGGTGAATTGAGGCCATTTACACTGATGGTTATAACTGATATGTATTGGCTTAGCTTTGTTACATTGTTTTCCTGCTTTAACCAAAGCTTTCCTGCTTTCCTCCCTTGTTTAATTGCTTGCCCTGTCTGGTGGGTTCTTTCTGTTTTCTGGGAATTGCGGTCAGTTTTATTTCTATCTAAAATGTCTTTCAGATATGATTTTCATTACGTGTTCTTTTTCATGGAAGTATCTTATTTCTTCATTTAATTTGAAAGCTAGTTTTACAGGGTACATCAATCTGGGTTAAAAGTTGTTTTCCTTCAGGGCTTGAATAAGCTCATCTTGACTTGGGTTTGTGTTGAGAAGTTGGCTGTGATTCTAATGGACTTTGCTTGAAAGGTGATCTGTTTCTTTTCTCCAACAGCTTTTAATATTCTGTCTTTATGCTGAATTTCTGGAATCCTGATTATTGTATGTCTGGGTGTAGATTTATTTTGGTTTTAATTCTTTGGAGTCTTGTAATCCTCACTTATATGTATATCAGATTCTTTTACTCTGCTTGAAAAATTTTCTTCTGTTAGTTATTTTTTTAATTTAAGATTAAAAAGGCACAGAAAAGAAAAACAAAAAACAATACAGGCAAACAAACAAGAAACCAGATATAATAACAGTATAGCTTTACAAAACAAAATGATAGGAATTTGACAATGGCTGTAATATTGTATATTGTTAACTTCAAGAGGGTTACTTAGATTAACAGATATAGACATGTAAAATTGATCTACACGTATGAGTATTAACTGTTCTTTTCCAGTAATTAATACAATTAGTGGTATAGTCATTTTAACTACCGTACACACACACACACACACACACACGTTTATGTCTTTTTCCTTTTCTTTCTTTCTTTCTTTCTTTCTTTCTTTCTTTCTTTCTTTCTTTCTTTCCCATATTCCAATTACTTTTCCTCTTTGAACAGTTTCTTATCCTTACACAGTATTTTTGTAGATTTTGGAACATATATAGTTTTTCAGTTTCTTACACTAGGGAGACAATACAGTATTTACACATGTGAGTCTGATTTATTTCATTTATCAATATGGTCTCAAGTCACATCCATTTACTTATAAAAGTCTTGAAGCAGTCTTTCTTTATAGCTGAGTAGTGCTCCATCTTCTATTAGTTCTGAAAAGTATTTTTTATGTTTTGAGTTGACACCTACATTTTCTTTGACACCTATCATCATTATATTGTTTTTCTTTGCATCACCTTGGAGTCGTTGAATTTTTATTTCATGATCTTTTATTATTTTTAAGAGTTATTTCCTTTTATGGTTGGTAGCTGTGATCCTGTCTAGTCTGAAAGCCTATATTCAGTTTCATTCAGTCGGTTTTGCCAACTTTCAATGGAATTTTTAATTTTCTAGGTATCTGCCTGGATTTGTTTCATGCATTGTATTTCTGTCCTATATTATTCATTCAAGGTTTCCACCATTTTACCAGGCCCTGTACTTTTTTTAAAATCTATGTCTTCTCTAGCCATGCTGAGCAATTCCTTCATTAAGCTTGTCATTTATTTCTTTACCTGAGAAATTATCTCTAATCTGATTTCCTCTATAGTCTCATGGGGGTGCTTCTTTATTTCAGTTGCTGTCTTCTCAGAAATTTCAGGTCTGTGACTTCAAATGCCCTTTGTTTTGGTGTCTCCTGTCCTTGTTCCAGATATGCTGGGCATTTGAGATTGCAGTTTTCTTTTTTGTTTTGTCATTTTCACCTATTGGGTTAATATGTTGGTTTTCTCAATCCCAGTAGTCTTGACTGCCCATTGTGTATGTCTTAAAGTCCTACTGTGTGGCTGATGTTCACCCAATTGCTGGGTCCTACAGTGTAGGAGAGGGCCCAGTCACCATAATTCCTCCTGCAGGGCCCATTGGGTGAATCTTATATTCTTTCTAGGGTGACCAGCTTAGCAGTATTGTTGTGAACCAACCCTTGGTTTGTATTGCTTCAGGCTGTTCCAGGCCACCAGACCCACCTGTTCATGGTGTAGGCCCTATCCAGGACCCTACTGTGTCACCAGGGTTTTGGAGGCCCAGTCAGGTTCTTCTGAGTTGGGGGGCCGTGCTGGTGCTCTCACCAGCCCACCTGGGATTCTCTGTATGGCAGAAGGACTCATTCATGCTCTTGCTAGCCTGCCACGATCTTCTGGATGAGAGGAGTTAGGGTTAGGCTCCTGCCTACCCACTGATGTCCTCTGCTTGTGGGGGAACTCACCGTGCTCTTGCTGGTCCACTGAGGTGGTGCAGAGCGGTCCCTGAGGCTCACACCAGCCCACTGAGGCACTGAAGGTGGTAGAAGGGGCCACTGAGGGGAGGGGTGGCTGAATGTGCTTCAATTTTTAGTGTATTTTTTTTTCTTTTTCTCTACAGCACTGGGGATTGAACCCAGGATCTTGAGTATGCTAAGGAAGTAGTCTACCACTCAACTACATCCCATTAATCCTTCAACATTTAAATTGTTTTCCTCTGGATTTTTAACTCATAGTCTCTTCCTTCACATGTCCCTTCTGCAAATATCATGATCTTTCTTTGGAAGACCTATGGCATCACGTGAGCTCTCTCTCCTTCAAGAGTTCTTTAATAGAAATCATATCTTAATGTAAAGAATGATTTCATGTCAATGATGATGTCATTTCAGAAACATAACTATTCAAACTGTTATGGGTTATATTTAGATGTCCTCCACAAAGCCTCATGGGGTCATAGGTGGGGAATTTTAAAGGTGGCTGGATTAGGATGTGTGATGCTGGGGTTAAGGATATGATGGTGGTATTAAAAGAGTGATGCCAGTGGCACTATCCAAAAGGTGTGTAGCCTAGATGGAATATAAAGGGACAGAAAGAAGCTTCTCTGCTATTTTACTACTTCTTCTGCTACTAGCTACTTTTCTGCCTTCTACCTACTTGCTACAAACTGTTTCTCTTCTTCAATGGCCCTCTGCCATACTACCCTACCTGGGAACCAGCTATGGACTGAAAACTCTACAAAGCATAAGCCATAAATCGTTCCTCCTTTAATTTTGGGTGGCAGGTATTTTGTCTTAGCAACAAAAGAAGTTACTAAGATACAAACATTCCTTGAGGTATTTTTTTCTGTATAATAAGCCATATGATAAAGAAGGAGTTGACAAACAACAGCTTGTAGGTCTAATTCTTTCAGGTGCCTGATTTTGTAGGTAAAGTTTTGTTTGCAACACTGTCATATCCATTTGCTTCTATATGTTCTGCTATTATTTTTTGCTGCAAGGCAAGAGCTGAATAATTTTTCTAGAGACCATATGGACTGCAAGGCCTGAAATATTTACTATCTGGCCTTTTATAAAAGCATTCGTTGACGTGTGATAGAGTATAATTCCTTTTGAATTTCTAAGAAAACTGATTTGTTTAGTTTATTTTAAAGATACTCATTTTGTAATGGAGAACAAAAGATTGAACTAATGATAGCTTTTTAGTCTCTTGGATAAATAGTAAAATATATAATGATAAAACATTGAATATTTATTAATAAAGTAACCCTCTCATGTTTAATATTCCAATACTTTGCTTTTGCTGCTGATCTGAACTTTATAATTTACTAAGTGAATAAAAGCAAAGACAGCCCCACAGCTAAGAAGAAAGTAAAAGGAACAAATATGTCAGAAAAGGAAGTTATTTGATTTGATCAGTCTTCAGTTAATCATGTTTATCTTACTTATGTGATTGAAAGGAAAAAGACTTTTTCATTGATTTTTAGGCAATTTACTGACTAAATTCATTGAATCAAATGAGTGTTTGTAATAATGTGGGCAACAGCCCTGGCTTTTTTTTTTTTTTTTTTTTTTTTTTTTTTTTTTTTTTTTTTTTTTTTTTGTCTGTATGTGCTGGTCATGAATCCAGGGATTCATGTATGCTAAATACTTGCTCTGTCATTACTGCACCCCCAACTGTAGCCATGCATTTTAATTTCTATGTTTCTTCTAAGAATTGATATAGAGTCTAAGACTGGGTCAATTCTACACCTCTTTCCTAAATGCATACATTTATTTTCTATAACTAAAAAGTGTGAGCATTTGCTTGGCATGTGTGAAGACCTGGGTTGGATCCTCAGTGCTGCAAAACAAAAACAAAAATAACAACTATAACAGCAACAAGGTTATTATATATTTTTTCTGAGTGTTGTTCTTATAAAAGATACTGCTACAGTAAGTATGTGCTTACATTAAAGAAAGGATTTATTTCCCTAACCACAGCAATTGAATCAGTTTCCATAAAGAGTTTTGTCCTACAGATTGTTTGTCCTACAGATTAACAGCAGTTTATCCCTAGCCTTATGATATAAGTTGCCAGAACAGAAGAGAAATCACACTATTCCAGGCCAAAAACACCTGGAATATATTACAACCATCTTGGAAGATCTGGGGTAAATATAGATTTTCATTACTGGCAGGCTTGAAACTTCATTTTCTATTTCCTTCTCTTGTGTCACATAGTCTACCCTTTAATCATTACTGATCAGGTTTAGAATTTTAGCAAGTACTTTCTATAATCCAGTTGTAGAATTGATTTTCTTCTAGTAAAAGAAGTTGTGTAAAGTTAAAATGTAAACAGGGTCATCTAGTAATTGTGAAAGAAAAAGAGTATTTTCAACAACAGGTGATAAAGCAGATTGTATTGCAGAAAGTTTTAACATTCACTAGGAAAGAAATAACCTTAGCTTTGGCCAGAAAGGTAATGGAAACATTGTATTGATGTGAAGTTATCTATATTCTCCGTTCTGCTAGTAGTCGAAAGAAAACTTAGGCTTTGTTGAAGAACTTTTCAAAAAACTGTGAAAAAACCTCAAAATTTGGTCTATGTGACTGGAAGTTCTGTTTTCATTTAAATTGAGGAAAATAAATCAATAAATATACCAGGTGTTGATCTGGATCAGGGAAGGTTTTAAATGAACAATGATGGACTTGATTTCTAAAATACTGGCATGTTTTAATTACCATGTTTTCAAGCATTTCCCTAGGGTTCATGGACCTTGGAAGATTCTCTTGCATTTCAAGACATTTTTATTTTCATTTACGTTACTTTCAGTAAAAGTTTCACAGAGGAAAGCAAATATTAATATAATAGTTCAAAGCGAGAAAGCATGTGGTATTTAATTTAATATATATGATTACCACTTCAGCATTTTTACCACATTTCACCCCTTTCAAAAAATCTTACTAGTAATGCATTAGGTTTCCAAAGTGCAGAAAATTGAATAGAGTTGTTTCCTTGACAAATGTCCATATTTGTCTCATACTAATATACATTTGAGTTTTCCAGTTAATCTTGGTTAACTCAAGAGATATGACCTTCTGAGGATCAAGTTTATCACTTTAAATCCTTGGGATAATAACTCCTCACATAACCTACTAGATGAGTCATCTGTTAGGCTCTCTGATCATGATGGAGATGGTGTGCTCTCTCTGTGTGAGATGTCCTGGCTGATATTCACAAGTATTAACTGATGTTGACATCTGTCTGGAAACATCTGGCCTCCTTTTTTGGTGGTGGTTCTAGAGCTCAAAACCCAAGCTTGGAATACAGTAGGTAAATATTTTACCACTGAGATACACCCCTAGCCCTGACCTTCATTTTTTTTTAATCAATCACAAACATGTTAAGGTGACCATGAGAGGGAGAGTTTGTAAATACCAAACATTTACAAAATGATTCTAACCACGTTGCTCTCTCCATCTTTTTTTTTTTTTTTGCCTCACATGTCATCAAACTTTGATATACTAGAAGAAAAAAATACATATTTGAGCCAGGAGCTGTGGCATGTACCTGTTGTTCTAGCAAATCCAAAGGCTGAGGCAGAAAGAGCAATAGAGCCCTGGAATTGGAGGCCATTCTGGGCAACTGAGTAAGACTCCACCTGAGAAAACAAAATCAAAAACAGTCTTTCAAGTTCAATGTCTAAAGTTCGAGTTCTTAGTTCTTTCATTTTTTTTCTTTTTTTCATCCATCTGATATGAGAAGATTTGCATGACCATAAAAGCTTTTCAGTGGCTTTATGAGAAAGGGTAGTTAAGTAACCAGAACAATAAAAATTGACTTCCATAGTTACTGTCCTAGATCTCCAGCTGAATCAGAAGTCTCTAGTTGTACTGGACATAGTGGTGCATGTCTGTAATAACAGATGGTTAGGACACTGGAGTGGGAGGACTGAGAGCTCAAGGCAAACCAGGGAAACACAAGAAGATACTGTCTGAAAAGAAAAACATCTCTAGCAGTATTCTTGAGCCACCATTTTTCTTCTTCTTCTTCTTCTTCTTCTTCTTCTTCTTCTTCTTCTTCTTCTTCTTCTTCTTCTTCTTCTTTTTAAGGCAAGGCATTGCTATGTAGTACAGGTCATCCTTGAACTCAATTATGGAGCTCAGGTTGACCTCAAACTCATAGAAATCCTCCTGCCTCAGCCTCCTGAGTGCTGGGATTCCAGGTATGTGCCACCATGCCCAGTATAGCATTTTATTTCTTAATAGGTAAGTGTCTTTCAATTTGGGGAACATTTACATTAAACTGAGGGCTGGGGATTTAACTCAGTGGCATAATCACCTGCCTGGTAATCTTGAGGTCATGAGTTTGATCCCCAGTATCAAAGAAAAAAAAAATTAAACCCAGGAAAGTGTGCAATAGTGCAGTCATACAGGAATCTGCGTATATTTGACATTCTTTTTTTGTAACCAGTTCCTAAATACACATGCTTCTCTATTAACATTGTTAGTCATTAACAGTTCTTGTGAAAATGTTCTTTATCAATTGCATTAGTTCAAATCTATTGTACAGAATCTATTCTTTTCCACAAAAATTTATTTTAGCTGAAATTTATTTCTTTATTCATTCATGTATGCATTCAACAAACATTTTCTGTGGATTAGGGTTTCCAGGTGATTTTCTGGGAATACAGGTGCTAAATAAGTGAGGTCAGGTTTCTGCTCTTGTGGGGTTTACTTTCTAGTGAAATTGTTACAGGCAGTTGAGCTAGTAAGAAATATTATAGGCAGTCAGACAGGGCTAGGCCATCAAGGAAGCTGGCACAGAGGACCCGATGTCTCGTGACCTTGGAGGAGACACGCATCTCTTGCTGTGGGCCAGAGCTCAAAACAGAAGGCAAAATAAATGCAACCACACCCTTAAGTATAAACCTTAAGGTTTAGATATGGATCAACTTGAGAAGCCAGGAGTTACCACCCCAACCCCCTACAGGAAGACTCACTGATGTGTAAAGAATGTTTGCTTGCTATGTGATTCACTTCCCCATTTGTTCCTAATTTGGTCAATTTTACCTGAAAAATTAAATTTATTGGTTGACCATAGTTCTGTCCCACCTCATGCCTGTGTGCCTTGTGAGTTCTCAGTTTTCCCCACTTTAGAGCCGCCTCACCTCATAGTTTTACTCTATAAAAATTCCTAGAAAATATAGAATCTTTGGTAACTCATTTGGGACCCCTTCTGTCTCTTTCTTTCTCTCAATAAATATTTCTGCTCTTAGCCTCTATTGTTCCTAAAATTCATTCTTCAATTTTAGAGAACACGAACTCATACAGGACATATAGTAGGTTGGGAATTTTTCAGATAGTGATGGTATCCTAAAGAAATCAATGTTAAGGGACCTGGGAAGATGGCGGAACAGTAAGCAGCTAGTAAACAGCCTCCTCTCTGGGAGAAACAGTCCAGATGCTGGAATATAGCATTCTGGAGAATGCAAGAAAGAAGGAAATGGGTCTCCTCTTTCACTAAAGTGAAAATTGGAGCCTACAGAGAGAATTTAAAAAAAGAAAGAAAAAACTTAAGCAGAAGAAGGCAGTAGCTGGTGGTGCTTTCACCTGGAGCCGGAACCATGGTAAGAGAAGTGTTTGTTGAAACCTGGGGATGCACGGTCACAGTGAAGCTGGTGGCTGGCAAACCCAAAGGCCTCTGCAGGGAGATGCAGTGGCAGAGGAGAGCAGCAGGCCAGAGAACTGCACTAGCTAGCAGTGAGTGTGGGGAACTCAGTCCTCCCATGGGAGTGGCAGATTGGCCAGGGGCCATTTTGGAGTTGGGCAGGATAAACTCAGATCCAGAACTGCAGCTGGCTTCATTCAGCCACTCCTAGTTCAGAGCAGACTGGTGGAAATTGCTTGGACTAAGTCCCGCCCCTGTGCATAATCCAACAACCATGGACAAGGTTTGCCTAAAGCTAGCCTCAACCCATTTCACCCACCCTGTGCATACTAACGTGGTGAGAACTCCCTGAGGTTAACCAGCTCCAGCTCAGGAGGGAGGCCCAGCCTGCCCCGCCCCTACTTGCACTCCACCAGTCACTGATAGCCCTACAACAATGCACCCAATGGTTACCATCAGATATCCCTAGCCAGCATGGGATAGAAAAAGCTAAATCTTGCTTCAGAGAAATTATAGCCAACACAGGAAGTGCCAGAGACCCCACCACCCACTTGTCCAGAAGAATCCAGGAACATGACAAGAGGAAGAAGCCAAAGGCAGTCTCTGGCCTCCAACCCAAGCAGTACTGGTCCAGGAGATGTAAACATGGAAGAGATGGGAGTCACTCACCTGAAGTTTCTGGAGCAACAGCAACTGAAATAAAGAAACAACTTCAAGAGGCTATAAAAGAAATTAGAATGAAATATTATCTCAGGTAAAAGAAGAAATGAGAAACATAATAAAAGAATTGCTAAGCACCTTTAAAGAAGACACAGATGGAAGAATAGGGGAGCACAGAAAAATGAGGGAAACCTTCAATGAAGAATATAAAAAAGATTTAGAATACATGAAACAGATTCAAAAAGATTACCAGGAAATTAAAAACTTCATTGAAAGCTGGCAAAAATGCTTGAAAGAAACTAAAGATAGACTATCAAACCTTGAAGACAAGTTTGCAGCTTGCAATCATGAAAGGAAAGATCTCTTAAAAATAACAAGGAAGTAACAATACAAAGACTACAAGATAACAAGAGGGAGCATAACTTAAGAATAAAAAATGTGAGTGAAGAATCAGGGGTAAACACAAATGAAATACAAAAGCTATTGATAGAAATAATTAAAGAAAATTTCCCAAGCATAGGAAAAGGAAATGATATTCAGATAAGTGAGGCATACAAAACTCCAGCCAGCTATAACCAAAATAGATCTATACCCAGACATATAATAATCAAGATCCCAGAAATTCAACCCAAGAACAAAATATTAAAAACTGTCAGAAAAAGAAACGGATCACCTATAAAGGAAAACCCATCAGAATCATGACAGGCTTCTCGACACAAATCATCAAGTCAAGAAGAGCTTGGAGTGAAATATTACAACTTCTGAAAGAAAATAACCTCCAAAGCAGACTGATATACCCTGCAAAACTATTTTCAAAATTAATGGAGAAATAAGATGCTTCCATGACAAAGAGGAACTGGGGGAGTTCATGACCACCAAAACAACCCTACAAAAAATACTGAAAGACATTCTAGAAAGAGAGAAAAAAGACCATGGTTTCAGGCACAGTAGCAGAGGGGCTCACTGAATGGGGCAGATAGTGGAATGAAGGTGAAAAGTAGACAAACAATGACAGAAAAATAGCATGGCAGAGATGAGGCAGAGAAGTTTGGCTATAACCACTAATATAGATGGCCTCAATTCACCAATAAAAGCAAACACAGTGGATCAGGAGATAGGGTCCATCAATATGCTTTATATAAGAAATACATTTAACCTGCAAGTGGGCATATAGACTGAAAGTCAAAGATGAGAAAACAATGCTCTATGTGACAGGCAACCAGAAAAAGGTGGGGATAGCTTGCCCATCAGCTGCAGATTGGTTAGAATACCATGACACTTTTATACAATGGAAAACTACTCAGCTATAAAGAAAGAAAACCTTGAGGCTCTTTCAGGTAAATGGATGCAACTTGAGATCATGCTCAGAGGTAAAAATGTTCAGAACCAGTTAGGTGAATAGCAAGTTGCCTCCCTAACATAAAAACTAAAGAAGGTAGTTGGATCCAAAATGTGTAATACATCTTGTGAAAGTGAAAGGGGAGGAACTGTCTAAAAAGGGAAGGCAGTGTCCATCATTAATCTATTATCATGATTTGAAACCCATATTGTTTTCATTGTTCTGTTTAGTTTGGTTTTATTCTGTTTCAGTTTGTCTAATTGTATTAGCATGGACAGCTATTCCAAAGATAGCAGGATATATTATGGTAACCCTTTTTTATTTCCTATTAGCTTGATTTGAGGCCTTGTATTACTTTCACAGTTTTGTTTTGACTGATTTTATTCTATTCTGCTTTGTTTGATAGTATCAAGTCTAATGGTATAGGCAACTAATTTGAAGACAATAAGATACACTATGATACCCATTCTGATTTGACTATTATCTTCTTTTGAAGATATAATGTCTCCAATGTTTTATTTTCATTGGTTTTGTTCTGTACTGTTCAATTTTATTATGCCTGATGATAAAGGCAATTCTTTTGAAGATAACAAGAGGCATTATGGTAGTCATTATTGATCTCCTTATATTTTGTTTTTAAGTCATGTACCATGTTGATCCATTTGTTTTGATTGACTCTATTTTATTTTGTCTCATTTGGTTTTATTCTCTTCAAAAAAAAAAAAGAGAAAAATAAACCAGTGTTAATTGGATGGTAACTTGGAGAAGTTGAATTTACATGGAGAAGGGGAAACTGGCTTAATCTAACAAAAGGATTTTCTTGCTGTAAAGAGTGAAACATAGGACATTTTTTCTTTGGTTGTTTTGAGACAGGGTCTCATTCTGTAACTCAGGCTGGACTTGAACTCACTATGTAGCCCAGGCTGGCTTCAAACTTGTGGCCATCTTCCTGCCTCAGCCTCCTGAGTGCTGGGGTTATAGGTATATGCCACTATGCTTGGCACAATCCATAGTTTCTGAATGTATTTCTAATATTTCAACTTGAAGGCTTTAAAATATTTCAATCTTATACTTCAGAAATGTGCAAACAATTTAAAGTATATGTTTCTTTATGTACTAATTCTGATCTGTGAAGTAAACTCTTAATTTAGGTCTGTATTACCCTACTTGGATCATTTAAAGTTTCCTAAAACTTATTTCATGTTGATCAGTTTGTAATTTCTACAGCTGCCAATAAGGGTTTTTGAATAACTTTGAACACCACCTTAAATGTGATTTGTGTTACCAAGATTACAGTGTTGGAGCACAATTATAATGTAAGATCACATCTATAAAATAGCAAACTTACAGGTATTTCATGAGAGCAATTAGAGGTCTCTGACCAAAATTGTGCTAAATTCAGTTGACCTTGACAGTGTCTAAAGCCCAGCTGCATACATCTGATAAGCACTGAGTCAAAGTAATTGTCTATACATTTAGGCACCCTGGGCTAGTCAAGGACACCCTTAACTATGCTCTCTAGACTTCCCTCATTCCTGGAATGTCTCTATATTATGATAAACAATTCCTTTGTTTCAACAAATCTGTTCAAGACTAACCTTCCTGTCAGTATATGACTCAATGCATGTAACCAATTATGTAAAATTTTGTTACTTACTTTGTACCTCCCAAATGGAAATTCTATATAAACTAAGCTCTTTATAAACTCAGGGCTGTTGCCTTTGAGAAATGATCCCAAAACAGTCTGCTGTCTTGAAGATTCAGCATTCACTGTCATAAAGATTAAACACTGCCTTCTTATCTCTTCCTGTGAAGGGTCTTCCTTTTGGTTTGGCTTGATTTGGGAATTTTCCTGCAACAAGAGGAAAGACAACAAATTACACCACAAACTGGGAATTCATCTCTTTCTGTATCATCATAAAAAAACTTTGAAATCCAATATGTGAAAAATCACCTCCTTGAAGACAGAAAAATAATTTTCTTTCAGTTGTGAGCTTTTGGGGAATTATTTCTTTTTTTTTCCTTTTCTTTCTTTCTTTTTTCTTTTTGCTATTCTATAAAACTTCCAGGAACTAATGAGAATAAATCTGCAGCTGTAAAAACTATTTTCTACTTTTGTCTGAAGAGCAAGGACAGTTTCTAGAACTGTAAACCAAGAATGACATATTGAAGTATAGCTTTTGTTGTTGTTGTTGTCAACTACAGTAAATATTTGCACATTGGCTCACAAGCTACCCCCTCCCCATTCTATAGTCTGCTGTTCTGGGATTTCACAGGAGAGGAGTCTCAAATGCATATGTTTATTTTAATAATAATTTTTCAAACCTTACTTGCTTGCTTGATATATCAGATAAGTTAAAATCAATTTTCATATTTTTAAGCCTTAATAATGCAAACATTTCTTTCTTTTTTAAAATTTTTTCTTTAAAATTTTATTTAAAGAGAAAAAATCAAAACAGAAAAAAGGATAGAAATAATACAGAATTTCAAACAAAATTAACAGTAAGAAATTACTAGTTGATAAATTACATATTGTCCTCTTAGAAATAGTTGTTCAAATTACAAAATTAAAGCATACAAAGTAAATATTCAAACAGTGAGACTGCAAACAGTTGTGTTCAATGATCCATTAAAAACTTAGTAATATCATTATCAATCCTACACACTTAAACATACATGCAGTTATATCCTTTAGAGCACTTTCTTTTCCTCCTTTTGCTTTTTAAGTCCATTATCTGTTTAGTTATATCATGTTTCAGCTTTCTCAGTACCTTACTGATCTGTTTTGTTGTTGTTATTTTCTTTTTAGTCACCTTACATAATTCTGTTGATTGTTTTTGAGTTTCTCCTTATCCATGCCCCATGGATCAGCTTTGGTGGAGTTGGGAGTTTTTGGAGGTATTTTGTTACCTTGTTTTCTCATATTCTATTGTTTTTGTTGTTGTTTAGGTTTTTTTTTATTCTTTTGAAGGTAGTGAAATACAACAGAATAAAATCAAGCACAGCCAATTGAGACAGTGCAGTGAAATTGGTACAGAACATCACAGCAGGTTACCTGAATAACAGTAGTAGGTGCCATAGTATATCTCATTATCTTTACAATAGTTGTTCTTTCAATCAGGTATAGCAAAATCACATCAAATACAGAACATTATAGAACTTATCAAAACAGAATATTGAATAGAGCAATGCAATTAATCAGAACAAAGCAAAACAGTGATAACAATATTTGCCTTCAAAGAGATGGTAGAAGGAAATCCCTCCTATTTGCTATATTGCATATGGTCAGCCTCCCAAGAGATGCTCAGACCTCTGGCTCCCATTTGCTAATCAGAGGGGAGGGGTATTTGATTCTCAGCCCATGTGCCAGTAGACTCATGGCTGCTTACCAGGGAGGCAAGGTGGTTGCTTGGTTCCCAGTGTCCTAAGTTACAACATGGCACAGATCTTGGGAGATGTTGGCTGTTTCTCTCCCTGGAATGGCCACCACTTGCCTGAGCCATGGCTGCTTACCAGGGAGATGGGCTGGTTGCTTGGTTTCCCAACACCCTAAGTTCCAAAATCAAGAAAAGTTTCTTATAGTAGTGCTCCCTCACTCTCTTGGAAGGTCTGTGAATTAAACAGCAGCACCAATTTATACACTTCAGGGAGATGTAAATATACAATTGCACAATAAATGATGGATAGAAGCCAAGACGCAAGAAGGCTGAAGAACTTAGTTGATAAGGGCGCTTAATCTTTTAAATTTATATCTAACTGGGTGATAAGATGCTCTTGGCTAATACCAAAAATCCTCTCTCCTAATGACTTAGTAACATTTATTAGCTCATAGAACAAAGAATTCAGAGGTAGAGTACAACTCAAAGTTGGCTGAATGAGTGACTAAGAGAGATTTAGGGTACTTCTATCCCTGGCTTCATTGTCCCCCACAATGGTTTAACCTTTTGTTTTTCTCTTGGCTAGAATATGGCCATCAGAGCCTATTGAGTTAAAAATGTTCACCTTTATGTCCAGAAAAAGAAAAACACTGACCCTGACCAGTTTGATTTGGCCTATTTGGATTCTATGCACACCCTAAAACAGTAATAGTTGACATACTCAGATTACTCTAACCGCCATAAGGATTCAGAGATGAGTATGGAGTTCAGGTTCTGTAAAGAACATGGCTGAGAGAAGTCAAGATGACTGATCAGTGAGCAACAAAATACAAAGCCTCCTGGGAGAAACAACTCATATGCCAGAATAAAACACCCTGAAGAGACCCAAACAGAGAGAGATGGATCCTCTTGATGCAGAAAGAAATTAAAATGTAAAAAATCTCATCAAATACATTGGGACTACAACTGAAACAGCTAAAAATTATGGAACACAGCATTTTCATGGTGACCTGCCAAGTTGGCACTGGCCTGAATTTGTGCCAGTTTGAATCTGCGCTGGCGGCGGAGCCACACAAACTCATTCCTGCTGCCACTCACAGGAACCACAGCAGTGCTGAAGTCGGGGGTTGGTGAGCCCAATGGAGAGTGGAGCCGGCAAAGGGACCTTCATTAATTCATGGTCAGTGCTGGGAATGAGACCCCCCCCACAGGAAGGGTACAACCAAATGGGTGACATGTTGAAATTGGGCAAGAGGAGCCTGAACTGGAAATGAGTGACTTCAATTGGTTGCTCCTTCCCCAGAGCAGACTCATGGGAGTGGCTTGGACTGTCCGTGCTCCTGGCTGGGACCGAATGAGCTGTCCCAAATCAATTC
The DNA here is from genome assembly GCA_004027455.1 of Hydrochoerus hydrochaeris. Lineage (NCBI taxonomy): Eukaryota > Metazoa > Chordata > Mammalia > Rodentia > Hydrochaeridae > Hydrochoerus > Hydrochoerus hydrochaeris. The sequence continues at coordinate 30,284 of PVLA01006449.1, read as the reverse complement.
CCTGTGCCTAGCAAGCACTAACCTGGTGAAGGCTCCTGTTATGATTGATAGTATCAAGTCTGAGAGTATAGGCAACTGCACTTAAGATGACAAGATTCATTAGAATATCTGCTCTGGTTTGATTATTACCTGCCTTTGAAGTTTTATACTGTCTACAATGTTTTATTTTTACTAATATTATTATGTACTGCTATATTAAATTATACTGCTATATTCATTTATGCTTGATGATACAGACAATTGTATTGAAGACAATAAGAAATAACATAACAATCATTGTAGATCACCTTGTACTGTGGTTTTATACAACTTTTTGGTTTCATGTTTTTATAGGAATTTGTTTTGTTTTGTCTTGCTAAGTTTTGTTTTTCCCTCTATCACAGAAAGGATAGAAATACATGTAGAGATTCATGCATGCGTAGCTGTTTACACTCTCACTGTTTGACTATCTACTTTGTATGCTTTAATTTTGTAACTTGAACAACTATTTCTAAGAGGACAATATGTAATTTATCAACTAGTGATTTCTTATTATTTATCTTTTTTTTGAAATTCTGTATTATCTCTACCCTTTACATGCTTTTGTTTCTCTTTAAATAAAAAAATTAAAAAAAAAAACACATGGCTATATTGAAGAGCACTTATTGGGGGAGGGAAGATGGAGGGGAGTGTTAGGCAGGCAACCAACATTATTTTTGATTTCAAGACACTAAGACAGTTTGCAAATGAGAACACAGTCAGCAGAAACAGAAGAGTAAAAAACACCCAACACTGGGATGAAAGTGACCACAAACAATGAACCAAAGACCTTGACATCAATTCTAGTTCAAATCAAGCTTTGTTTATTGTTACAGATTAAAAACTGATGGTCGACTTAATGCCCAGCTGAATTAAGTCATCATGGCGCTGAGTGTAGATGTTGCATCTGAGTAAAGATGCCAGCATAAATAGAGATCTGGAGAAGACGAGTGAGGCATTGTGAGTTTCTCTAAGTGTTGCTGTTTGAGTCATCCTGGCTCCGGAGGGGGAAACATGTGCCTTTGAATCTACAGGACAAACTCGTCATGCTGGCTTTCTGGCATGTACTCAATCAACTGTTCTTATCATTGGAAGATCTCAGAGCCTCTGTGTCACTGAGGATGGCTGTGGTGCTTTTCAGGACAGCCCTGGTCTTTATTATGAGCATGATTTCTCAGCTCCAGTGTAGAACCCTCAGCCTACCAGTATAGCTCCTTTACCCCATTGGCATAGACCTTCTAGCTTCCACTGCTGACCTTTGGGCCTTCCCAGCACAGATCTGTAAAAGAGACTGGTGTGAGTCCTCCTTGTAGGCTTTAGACCTCCAGTTGGACTTGTGGGAGGCATTGTCATGAGATCTGGGTCTTCCTGTGGACTCATATTTTGTTTTTTGTTCTGAGATCAAACCTAAGGACTTGCACATGGTAAACACATGTTTAGTAGTTACCACTGAGCTACACCCCCAGCCCTCTGAGGATTTTTAAAATCAAAGCTTATTGTTAATAATTTTGATCCACTAGACTTAGACTGCAGTTAGATATTTTGTAAAGTTTCCCAGGTGATTGTAATATGCAACTGGGTTGAGAAGCAATGCTTTGAAAAAATGGTGAAGTCATTCAAACAATATGGTGGTAGAGTCAGATGTGGATGAGAATACCCTCCCTCCCTCCAAACAAACAAACAAAAAGAACCTGTTTAGAATGGGAGGGGAAGGCCTGAAGAAGTGGTACAAAAGATAGAAGCAATAGTATCATGAAGATAAGAAAGAGATAAAGGCTATCAATATCGTATTCATTACAGAGGTTAAGATTGGGCCGAAAAGAAGCTAGTGAGTTTTCTTATTAAATCATTTGCAAGAAAAATTTCAATTATCCAGATCAAAAGGATTAAGAGTCACCTGGGTTAGGAAGTGAATAGAAAGTAAAGAAGGGGAGCTAAGCCTGAGCAGTGGCAAGGTGAGTTCCAGCTCACTGGCACTGGCCCGGGACAGTTTGGGACATCATTCCAAGTGCTTGAGTGCCCGCCTAGGCCCCTAGGACACTGGACTAGCCTTGAGAGGTTTCGCAGGCTTGAGTGGACCATGCCCAGTGATCTTCATTCAACCAGGGGAGCCAAGGCCCATGAGTCCTGGAAGATGAGGGCGCAATGGTAATTTCCAACATGCCCAGGGAAAATTTTGGAACATCGCTCAAAACACAGGAATATAGGAAAATGACAAAATGAAAGACCAAAATGCAATCTCAAACTTCCAGCCCATCCCAAGAAAGCCTGGGAGCCACATACATAGAAGAAAATACTAGCCATACACATGAAATACCTGAAATGATATCAACTGAAATAAAGAAGCAAGTATGGGAAGCTATGAGGGCACTCAAATCAGAAATAATCTCCCAGGTAAAAGAAGAAATGATAAAAGTAGTGAAAGAAATAGTGAACACATCTAAAGAAGACACAGCTAAAAAATTAGAGGAACAAAGCAAACAGATAGAATCCCCCAATGAACATTTTAAGAAACAAACAGAATACATGAAGCAGAATCAAAGAGATATACAGGAAATCAAACATTCCATTGAAAGTTGCCAAAACTGCCTCAACAAAAGTGAAAATAGAATTTCAGACCTCAAAAATAAGATTTCAGCTAGTGAACAGGAAAGGAAAGATCTTTTAAAAATAACAAGGAATCAGGAAATAACAATTCAACAGTTGCAAGATGATGCAAAGAAAAACATTAGATTAATAAGGATAAATGAAAGAAAATGGGACAACACAAATGATATCAAGAGGCTATTTTCAGAAGTAATAGTTGAAAATTTCCAAAAAATAAGAATGGAAACTGACATACAGATTAGTGAAGCATATAGAACTCCAATAGCCATAACCAAAATAAAACTACACCCAGACATATAATAATCACCATCCCAGAAATCCAACATAAGAACAGAATATTAAAAGCTGTTAGAGAGAAAAGACAGATCACCTATAAAGGAAAACCTATCAGAATAACAGCAGACTTCTCAATACAAACAATGAAGTCAAGAAGAGCATGGAGGGAAATATTTCAGATCCTAAAGGAAAACTACTTCCAACTCAGACTGATGTACCCTGCAAAGCTGTCCTTCAAAATGGATGGAGAAGTAAGATATTTTCATAACAAAGAATAGCTGAAGAACTTCATGATCACCAAACCAACCCTTCAAAGAATACTCAGACATTCTAGATACACATAGGAAAAAAACCACTAAGCAAGACAGACAATTAAACAGAATGGAAAGGTAAAGATACAACAGCAGAAAGATAACATGTCAACAATAAAATGATACATACCAGTTATAACCATTAATGAAAATGGCCTCAATTCACCAATTAAAAGAAACAGACTGGCAGAATGGATCAAGAAACAACATCCAACCATGTGCTGTCTACAAGAAACCCATCTAACCCAAAAGGAAATTCATAGACTGAAAGTCCAAGGATGGAAAACAATACTTCATGCAACAGGAACTCAAAAAAAAAAAAAAGTGAGGGTAGCTATTCTGTTTTCAGACAATGTGAACTTCAAACCAAGAATGGTCCAAAGAGATAAAGAAGGTCACTACCTACTGGTTAGGGGAAAACTTCAAGAGGAAGAGATGACAATCTTAAATATATATGCACCAAATTCCAGAGCAGCCAGCTATACAAAGCAAGTATTAACAGAAATGAAAAATCAAATAAACAATAACACAATTATAACAGGAGACCTTAACACACCATTGACACAAAGGGACAGATCAACTAGACAGAAAATCAGCAAAGAAATAACAGAACTAAATCACACCTCTGAACAAATGGACTTGATAGGCATATACAGAATGTTCCATCCAACAACATCAGAATATATATTCTTCTCAGCAGTACATGGGACATTCTCTAAAATAGACCATATACTAGGCCACAGAACATATTTAAGTAAATGCAAAAGAGTTGAAATTATCCCATGCATGTTATCAGATCATAGTGCCATGAAACTAGAAATTATTGATAAAAGAAACTGCAAAAACTCCACAAACACATGGAAATTGAATAATACACTCCTGAGCATCAGTGAGTCACAGAGGAAATTAAAGAAGGAATTAAACAATATCTACAAGCAAACAAAAATACAAATACAACTTACTGGAATCTGTGGGACGCAATGAAAGCAGTCCTCAGAGGAAAATTTATTGCACTGAGTTCCCAAACAGAATGAACACAAATAAGCAACCTGATACTATACCTCAAACATCTAGAAAAAGAAAAGCAAGCCAAGCTGAAAGCCAAAAGAAGGGAGGAAATTATGAAGATCAGAGCAGAAATTAATGCAATAGAGACTAAGAAAACAATACAAAGAATCAACGAATCAAAAAGTTGGTTCTTTGAAAGAATGAATAAAATTGATAAGTCCCTAGCCAACCTAAAAAAAAGGAAAGAAAAGACTCAAATTCATGCAATATGGAATGAAAAAGGTGAAATCACTACTGACTCTGTGGAAATACAAAAGATCATCAACACCTATTTGGAAAACCTCTACTCTCATAGGTTCAATAACACAGAAGAAATGGACAGATTCCTAGAAACATATGAACCACCAAAGTTGGATCAAGAAGATATAAAACTGCTGAATAACCCAATTTCTATTAAGGAAATTGAAAATATACTAAAGTCCTCACCAATAAAGAAGAGCTCAGGCCCAGACAGATTCACTGTGGAATTCTACAAGAAATACAAAGAAGACTTAATACCGACACTCCTCAAACTTTTCGATAAAATCAAAAGGGAAACAATTCTCCCTAAGTCATTCCTGGAAGCAAATATTACTCTAGTACCAAAACCTGAGAAAGACCCAACCAAAAAAGAGAACTACAGGCCAATCTCCCTAAGGAACATAGATGCAGACAAAATACTGGCAGACAGTATGCAGCAAATGTCAAAAAGATTATATACCATAACTAAGTGGGATTCATCCAAGACATGCAGGGATAGTTCAACATACATAAATCAATAAATGTAATCCACCATATCAATAGAGCCAAAATTAAGAACCACATGATTATTTCTACAGTTGCAGAAAAAGTTTTTGATAAGATCCAACACCCATTCATGATAAGAACCTTACAGAGAATTGGAATAGATGGTCTCCACCTCAATATGATAAAGACCATCTATGACAAATCAACAGCCAGCATCATATTAAATGTCCAAAAACTGAAATCCTTTACCTTAAAATCAGTCACAAGACAAGGATATCCTTTATTACCACTCCTATTCAACATAGTACTGGAAATACTAGCCAGAGCAATTAGACAAGAGAGAGAAATAAAAGGAGTAAAGATAGGAAAAGAGGAAGTTAAACTATCATTATTTACAGATGACATGATACTCTACATAGAGGACCCCAAAACTCCATCGAAAGACTCCTAGATATAATAAATAAATTTAGCAATGTAGCTGGATACAAAGTCAAAACTCAAAAATCAATAGCATTCCTATACACTAACAACAAAATCACTGAGAGAGAAATAAGAGAAGCCACACTCTTCACACTAGCATCCAAAAAAATGAAATACTTAGGAATTAATCTAACAAAAGAAGCAAAAGAACTATACAGGGAAAATTATAATACCCTGAAAAAAGAAATCAAAGGAGATCTCAGAAAATGGAAAGACATCCCTTGTTCATGGATAGGAAGAATCAATATTGTGAAAATGGCCATTCTCCCAAAATTGTTATACGGATTCAATGCAATCCCAATGAAAATACAACTAACATATCTCATAGATCTGGAGAAATCACTCCTAAAATTCATCTGGAACTAGAAGAGACCTAGAATAGCAAAGGCAATTCTAAGCAGCAAAGGCAAGGCAGGAGGCAACACAATCCCCGACTTGAAGTTATACTATAAAGCTACTATAATAAAATCAACATGGTACTGGAATAAAAACAGATCTGAAGATCAATGGAATAGACTAGAAGATACAACCACTACTACGAACACACTCATCCACCTTATCTTTGATAAAGGGGCCAAACATGTTCACTGGAAGAATGATAGTCTCTTTAATAAATGTTGCTGGAAAAACTGTCTATGCATATGCTGAAAATTAAAGCTAGACTCTGCTTATCACCATGTGCTAAACTAAAATCTAAATGGATCAAAGATCTAAATAATTAAAACAGAAACACTAAATCTGTTGGAAGACAAAGTAGGTAAAAATCTTGAAGACATAGAGGATAGGTAGAGAATTCATGAACAAGAACCAAACTGCATGGGAAATACTTCCTTGTCAATAACTGGGATCACTTCTTACTAAAGAGTTTCTGCATGTCGAAAGAAGTCTCCAGCAGCGTGAAAAGAAAACTCACAAACTGGGAAAAAATCTTAGTGAACTTTCTCTCAGACAAAGGACTTCTGTTTAGAACTTACAAAGAATTAAAAAAAATCAGACCCCTGAAATTCAAAGACCCAATCCAAAAATGGGCATCCGAGATGAGCACACAGTTCTCAGATGACGAAATACGAATGGCAAATAAATACATGAAAAAATGTTCACCATCATTGGTCATTAGAGAAACGCAAATTAAAACCACACTGAGATTCCATCTCACTCTGGAAAGAATGGCCAGGATCAACAAAACTACCAACAACAAATGCTGGAGAGGCTGTGGGGAAAAAGGAACTATTCTGCACTGTTGGTGGGAGTGTAGACTGGTGCAACCACTGTGGAGGTCAGTCTGGAGATTCCTCAAAAAGCTGGGATTGGAAGTCCCATTTGACCCAGCTATTCCACTCCTAGGCATAGTCCCAGAAGAACTGAAAACATCATACCACAGTGATATATGTGCACCCATGTTTATAGCAGCACAATTTGTAATAGCAAGATCTTGGAAACAACCTAAGTGCTCATCAACTGAGGAATGGATAAAAAAAATTGTGGTACTTTTATACAATACAGTACTACTCAGCTATAAAGAATGATCACATTGAGATATTTATAAATAAATGGATGCAACTTGAGACCATACTCATAAGTGAAATAAATCAAACTCACATGCATGAATACCGTATAGTCTCCCTAGGTAAAAGTTTATAAGATTCTGTGGTAATCATGGTTCCCCATTGTGTTGCTGTGAAGCCTTATAATGTTTTCATTCATTGGTTGGAATGGTTTTATTTTGTTTTGTTTGACCTTATTATGTGTGATGATATGAACAGCTACTTTGAAGAAAACAAGACATTATGGCAGCCATTGCTGATTTAATATCATTTTGCTTTGAAGTCCTACCATGCTTTTATTCTTCTGTTTCAATTGATTCTATCATGTTGTGTCTTATTGGATTTTAATATGTATGATAGTATAAACAAAATTTTCATGGAAAATGAGCTACTATAGTAGCCATTATTTATCTTCTGTTATTTGGTTTAGAATGTCTTGTGATAGTTTCATTCTCTTGAATGCTTTTATTCTTTTTTTTTATGTTTGATATTATTGTGTGTGAAGCTATGCTCAACTGTTTCAAAGAAGGAGATATTATGATAGCTACTGTTGATATCCAATTGTCTTGTTGCGAAGTGCTATGTTGCTTGCATTGTTCTGTTCTGATCTGCTTTATTCTGTCCTCTTTTGCTTTATTCTCTGTAAAATAAAATTAAAAAAAAAGAAAGAAAGTAAAGAAGGGAGGGTGTCAGCTGGGCATGGTGGTCCTGAGCCCCATTCAGAGAAGAGTGGCCAGTTGGCCCAGCTACTTGAGGCAGAGATATCACAAGTTTCCAGTCAGCCTAGTCAACTTAGCAATACCTTGTATCAAATTTAAAAAAAAAATAGACAAAAAGGATTGGGAATGTACCTCAGAGTTTTCTACATTCAATCCCCAGTAATGACGGGGAAAAAAGAAGGAATGCTATTAGGCTGTGAGAGATGATCATTTGGAGGCTTTTATGATTTGGAAGTGACTTGAAATGTTTATATGTTAAGCTAAATGACTTTTTAAAATCAATTTCATGGATAAAAGAGATTTATGTGCTTTACATCACAGGAAGCCCAAGATGAGTAGAACTTTTGATCATCATCACTGCTATGGTCTTAGTGTTTGTGTTTTCCCCAAACTTTGCATGTTGAAATCTCAACCTTCAAAGTGCTGATTTAAAGAGGTCCTTGGGAACTGATTAGATCATGAGGGCAGAATCATCATTAGTGGCATTTATACCCATATTAGTTAGCTGTCCCATTATTGGGACAAAATACCCAACACTTAAAATTCAAGGAGAAGTTCATTTGATTCACAGTTTCAGTGGATTTGGTTCATGGTCAATTGGCTCCAAGGCAGAAACAGCATGGCATAAGGGCCCGGCAGACAAAAGCTTCTCAACTTTTGGCAGCCAGGAAGCAGGGAGGAAAGAGAGGTTCTGGAAACAAGAAAACGTCCTTCCAAATTATGCCCCACAGACCTACATCTTCCAACCAGGACGTGTGTCTGAACACATGAGACTGGGGTTGAGGGTATATTTTAGATCTAAACCTTGAAATAAGCTCAAAGAACTTCTTCTATTCATACCTGCCACCATGTAGTCACATAACAAAATATTTCCATCTGTGAGAAAATGGGCCCTCACCAGACACTGAACTGACCCCTTCATTTGTACTTCTTAGCCCACGAAAGATGAGAAATAAATTTCTGTTGTTTGCAAGTCATCTAGTTTATGATATTTTGCTATAGCTGCTAAAACTCCCCACACACACTAGATGAGAGTACACCACCACTCTTACCACTATGTTAAGAGTGTACCATCCTTGGAACAGGTAAGGTTCCGTCACCCTCCTCTGTTCAGCACTGATCAGATCCCACACAGGCAGCTGTATTTCATTCTGGGGATCAATCACTCATAGACAAACTGGGGCCCATTCTAGTGGTCAAAATACTAAAGAGAATCAAAATCATGTCATATAATAAAGCTGAAAACTAAAAGGAATCCTTTGCCTGAAGAAAACAAATTTGAGAGGAAATAATGCTTTCTTTATATATTTGCAGGCAGTAGTGTAGAAAATGAAGGAAACATTCTATAAATGCCTGGAAGGCCATTCTTAGACTGTTACCAGAGCAAAAGTACCCTGGGGTACTGGAGGGGATGTTGGAAAAATAGGGAAAGCTTTTTCCCAAAACAGAATGACATACTAGAATAGAGAGGCATTTTGCCTCCTGAGACAAGCCAAACTGGATGGATTAAACAGAAAAGGGAAAGTGTCTCTGGAATAAGGCAGTATCAGTGACCAAAAGGGCAGAGAAAAGGTCAAGCCAAGATCCCCTTCTGGTCTCAGAAGTCAGCCTCTTTACAGTGGACGCCTGCAGGACAGTAGAAATTAAGAAGAATGCAGGAATCCTAATATTAGGTGGAAACTGTAAGGACATAGTTTTTATGACTTCACGTCTTTACATCTAGACATATCTATCTATCTAGGACTTTATTTGAAATAAATGCAAGCAGTGAAGAAATAACACAGAAACAAAAAATAAAAAGAGAATGTTATTTCCATTCACATTTGAGGGCTTCCAACAAACAGTACTCTTGTTATTCATCAAATTCAGAAACAATGAAAGAAAAAGTCAGGCACATGGAGATCGAAACCTTGTTACTGGAACTCCTGGAGAATATGGCCTCCCCTCCCAGGGGCTCCTGCTCTCACTAACAACAAAAGCATAGTTTCTGCTGTGGTCTAGAGGAAGAGAAAATGTTATTGAGCTATACCTCTTTTTGTTTGATAGTTTGTTCATTTTTGGTGACAGAGTCTTGCTATATAGTCTAGGCTGGGCTAGAGCTCTCTGTGCAGCCCAGGTCGGCCAGAAACTTGAGATCCCCCCGCCGCAGTCTCCTGAGTGCTCAGCCATCATGCCCATCTTGAGTTCTCCCTATTCACTTCCTCAACCAATCTGATCAACCATTCCATCGCCCAGGAGCAGTGTTCCTCTCACGCCTGGCTCTCGCCTGCAAGTAAGAGCCTGAGAGAATAAGCACCCCTACCACATTGCCCAGGCAACCTCCAAGGCCTGGATTAAGAGTTAAGGGGCCAGAATGTAAGGGAAACTCTCTAACCCACTTGAAGACGAAAGAACTGGGAGTAATCTTCCCCATGGGAAACCTTGTCAACAGTTTGGAATTAGTTGGAATTTATTTTTCTGAACTTTATTTTTTAACCAATATACACACATTTCTCACATTTTTCATACAAAATTCGGAATGTCTGCATGCATGGCAAGTGTTCTGCTACTGAGTTATACTCTCATACCCAAAGTAAACACTCGCACAATTCCTTTTTTAAACCTAATGATATATTATAAACCATTTTTTTCCAAATACATATACATGGATCCAACTTTTTTTCTCTCTCTCTTCAAAGAACTAAGCCTGAGTCTTCCCACAGAGCTACATCCCTAGCCTTCTTTTCTTTTCCACATTTTTTTTTTTTAATTTTAAGGCAGAGTCCTGCTAAGTTACTAAGTTTCCTAGGTTGGGCTGTAACTTACAATCTTCCTGCCTCAGCCAGAGTGCTGGAGTTACAAGCATGAGGCCTCCATACTGGACTCAACTTATTCTTTTTAATGATATTTAAAATTTCAATGAACTAAAAATGTCCCTATTAATTAACATTGTAGTCCTTGCTAATTTTTTTTTATAGTGAAAAATAACAGAGCAGTGAGTCTGATTGTTCATAGGAGGAGACAGATTAATAGAGTCATTCTGTGCACTGTGACCAGCTTGTTGTTGGACATATCTGAAATATAACAGAGCAGTATACAGTTCCTCCATTGCCTGTGTTTACTGAAGTTCTTCCAGCCTTGGTCAGGAGCTGTCTGCAGGCATTTGTTCCAGTCGGGGGTAAACGCACGTATCACTCATGACCATTTCTGTGTTGTCTTTCTTCACTAAATCAGCAGGGTATTTCCTGACCAAAGTTCCCAAGAAACTCAGGGAAAACATTACATGAGTGCATGATGTTTGAACTTGACATCTCAACTGAGATACCATTTTCTCATGAATTTCCAGGGTTTCACTATGCCAGACATCAAGATCAGGAAAAGGCCAACTGATCTCTTCAGGGCAGTGGCCAGCTCTGCCCTTTGTCTTCTAGAAAGAGAAAGTGTGACTGTTTAGATTCACTTCAGAGAGGCCATTTCCTCTTTCTCCTAAGGAACCCAAACATGAAGGTTTTGAAATATTAACTTGTCAGACTTTTGAGAATTTTTAAAAAATAAACTAGTTGCAATAAGATAAAGGCTACTGATCCTGAAGCCAGGTAACTGAGATCTGCTGCTTCTGAAAGCAAGTCTTTAATAATTTTTAGGAACTTTTAGTTTAGAGGTAATTTTATACTCACAGAAAAGTTGCTTGGCAGTACAAAAAGCATCCAATATACTCTTTCCTTAGATGTGCTTATTGTTTAACTTTTACTCAATTTAGTTTCTTTCTCTCTCTCTATCCCTCTCTTTCTCTTTCTCCTCTGTTTATATATATGCATACATTATTTTCTGAACCTTTTTGCTTTTTGAGATGGAGTCTGGTTATATGGCCCATGCCGATCTCAAACTCCCAGGATCAAGTGATTCTCTTGTTTCTGCCTCCCAAGAAGCTGGGATGTTAGGTATGTGCCACTATTGTTCTGAACTTTAAAGAATGTTTCATCTGACCAAAGATAATAATATTATCAGTATTACTACAGTTTTGAACTAGTTTTCTCCCTCCCTAATTTAATAAGGAATAGATTTTTTGTTTTTGTTTTTGGTACCTGGGATTGAACTCATGACCTTGTGCTTTCCATGAAGGTGCTATGCCACTGAGCTATATCTGGCTCCAAGAATATGTTTTAAAGTGTGTCTCTCAGTTTCACCTACTGTCCAAGTTCCAGCACAGTATCTCAAGAATCTTCCAGATAGTTCCAATTTATTTTTTTATAAGCACAAACTCTTCAAGCTTTTACACATTCACCATCCTCCAGACTTCATGGACCTCTGTCTGCTGGAATCTCCTTTGGAAAGGGGCCTACAGTAAGGACTTGAACCTGGGTTATTTGGGGGAAGGTAGCCCAGGGAACTAGTCCAAAAACCTGGAATCCAAAATGGTTTAAAATCCAAAACTTTTTTGGGAGGGACACTGGGAATCAAACTCACAACCTTGTACTTGCCAGGCTGGCGCTGTGCCACTGAGCTATATCCCTGGTTCTAAAGTCCAAAATTTTTTATGCACTAACATCAAAACACAAGTCTGATGTCTCAATGTAAATAAGCTTTGTTTGTGTCTGAGATTACTAAAAGTAATATTTAAAATGTTCTTTAGGTTGTTGGTATAAGGTACATAGGAAACATGAATTTTGTGTTTAGATAGGTCCTTGTATATATGCAAATATTTCAAATCCTCAAAACTAAAATCAGAAATAGCCCTAGTCCCAAGTGATTTACAAATAGGATATTTCTAAATATTTCATGTATATCTTTTAACTTTTTAAAATTTAGGTATTAGAAAATTTAAAACTACATATAAGACTACATTATGTTGGTCAGTGCTGCCCTAGATACTTGAACATGAAACTTAGATGATAATCAAATTATGTTAGTTTTCCATCACTATGACACACAATCTGAGATAAAAATGTAAAGGAAGCCACTCATGGTGGCAAACACCTATAAGCTCAGCACTCTAGGAAGCTGAGGCAGGAGGATCCCAAGTTTAACCCCAGACTGGGCAATTCTGTGAGTTAGTGAGACCCTGTCACAAAATTTAAAATGAAAGAAAGGGCTGGAGAGGCAGCTCAGTGTAAAGGTCCTGGATTTGATACCCAGTATTAAAACAAACAAGCAACAACTTACAGGCAGAAAGTTTCCTCTGACTCAGTTTCAGAGATGTCTGGGTGTGGTCACCTGGCCCCACTACTTCTGGCCCATGAGTAGGCAGGATGTCATGGTGGGCAGCGTGTCGTGCAGCAACACCGCTCATTTGATGGCAGAGAGAAGAAGAATCGAGGTACAGAACATATCCTTTACAGATGTGCATTGAGTGACCTGTGTCCTCCCGTGGGTCCCCATCCTGACTTCTCACCACTTCTTGATAATACCATTGGATTCCTTGTGATCAGTCACTTCCAAAGCCCTGTCTCTGACCATGTCTACACTGGGGACCAGTGCTTCCACACATGAGCTTTTGGGGACCTTGTAGATCCAAAGTGTAATGAAAATAATTCAGTAAAGTAGCAGGATATAAAACTAACAAGCAGCATGCAAAAATCAGTATTTTTCACATACACAGACAAAAAAATCTTATTATATTTCTTAATGCCCATTTACAGAGGGGACATATCAAAAAAAGAAAAGGTGTGTGTGTGTGTGTGTGTGTGTGTGTGTGTGTGTGTGTGCATGCGCACATGCGTGTGTGTGATGCTCATGAATGTTCACTCTCAGGCTTCTTGCTTCAGGCCTTTTGGATCAGTGAACTTTTTCTGTAAAGGGAGTGACAGTAAATACTTTCTGCTTTATGGACCAGTTAGATTTGGCGGCAACTCCCTAACTCTGTTGTTATAGCACAAAGGCAACCATAAAATGTATATGGGGTGCAGCTCAGTGGTAGGGTAATGTCTGCCTTGTGGAGGGTACTGGGCTCAATTCCCACCCCACTCCACCCCCTGCCACACCTACAAAACACCATGTATGAATGGTTATGCACCAAGATTTTTAAATAGAACCAAAAAGCAAGTGCTAGGACTTATCCCCACTGCCCGAATCCATGTTCTATTACTTTCAGAAAAAAAGAACAGATTCTGGGGAAACAGCAAGTTTTGCCACAAGTCTCTGCACAGAATCTGACATTTAAGCTTTTACTAAATAGTAGATGCTGTTCCTTTTTTTTTTTCCAGTTTTGAACAGACCTTTAAAAAACCTTTTTACTTTAAACACAGAAAAACTGCAAGACTAATATGGATAGCACACGTATATCCTTTACCTAGATTCTCCATGTTTTAAACATTTGACGCCATTTGCTTTATTTTTTCTCTCTCTTAGAATAAAAACTATTTTGTAGCCTTTTTTGCCATGAGGTGTGACCATCCAGCTGTATGCTAACCAGTGAGCTACAGTTAGATGTGCGACTTTGGAGTGACACGGGCCCCCGTCACATTCACCTGTCTTGCAGGCTGGAGCATGGATATAAGAGCCACTCTGGACTGGGTGGGAGAAGGCAATGCCATGGTGATAGAAGAACAAAAATACAGAAAGACACCGCTGGCTGAGGATGAAATCAACAAATTATCTTATACAACTCATTCATATTTTAATTTTGATTAGAATGTTCAAGAAGTAATACTTTACTTCATAAGCATTATCCATATTCCACCATGGTAAAGAACAAGAGTTCTAAATCTAGATTGTCTGTGTATCGTGGAAATCCTGGCTCAGCCATATCCCAACCGTGTGACTTTATTCAATGGCCCTGCCCCTCAGCACTCTCAGTTTTAAAATGAGCACCTAACTCATTTCAATGGTTAAACTATTTACTCTGCCATAAAGAAGGATACACTTGAGTCATTTGTAGGAAACTGGATGCACTTTGAGAGAATAATGCTAAATAAAATAAATGAGACACACAAACTTAAATATTACATGGTTTCTCTTAAATAAGAAACCCAAAATATAAATAAAGAGCAAAATAGAAAAAGACAGATAACAGGAAACAGAGAGATAGATCTCTCTCCAGTGAGAAGGGGACCAAAAGATGGAGGGTGGGGGTGAGGGCTGGGGCTAGGGAAGGAGGAAAGGGGGATGAAGAAAGAATTGAGGTGTGGCATGTACATGGACCAGCTTCCCCTGAGGAGTATAATTATGTACCACAAGCATGCACTAATACACATAAAAATTGAAAAAACAATAAAAACGCAAATGTATAAAGTTTTCAAAAAATACTTGAAGTGCTTCAATCAGCTCCATGTACGGCAAGCACTTCAGAAATGTTAACTAAGGTTAAAGCTGTAGCCCAGTGCTATAGCTATCTGCAAGCCAGCAACAAGAAACAAAACAAAGCAAAAGCCCTAAGTATTGACTATTTTTGCTCCCAAGACCTGAGAAGTACATATATTTTGTAGACGAGAAACCTGAGCCTCAGAAATGCTAACATGTCTAACAGCATCTTATTAGTAAATAGTGGCGCTGTGGCTCAAAGTCTAAAGTCTACATTTCTAACTTCTACACAATACTGCTCTGACCATGATATTGAAAGGCAACATTTCGTTCAATTACTCAAGAGATAGAGCAAGAATGGTTAAGGGTAAGTTAAGGGTTCCACAAAACAGATCACTCCTTAAATTAAAAAAAAAATAGAAAAAAATTAAAACATTTTGTATTTTTAAACACAACATTGAAGTACTCATCTTGGGAAAAAAATAGAAATTTTTACTAGACCTTCTGCTGTTTCTTTTCTGTTTCAGTGTTGCTTTAATTTGGATTAATAGGGGCTGAGGGGCCAGGAGTACCGCTCAATGGTAGAATCCATACTTAGCATACAAGAGGCCCAGGGTTTGATCTCCAACAAACCATATCTAACATACAGTTAGGGATGGGTTGAGCACCTGTAGAAACGGAAGATCCAGGCTTAGGCCTTTTAAAGGTGCTAACTGAACCCTACATGAGTCAAAGTCTTTGGTAATAATATGATGCAGTAGATGTCTCTTTTTCCATTACTCGGATGACAAATGATTTAAATTATATAATGTGTAGTTCTGTTTCTTGTTTCTTTCTGTCCTAAGCAAAGAATTGGTCAAGACAAACACAGATGGTAGCAAAGTTTTATTAGAAGTAGGAAAAGAAACAGGTTCTATAGAGTGACTTTGGGCCACGGAAAAGTAGAAATACATCCTGCAGTGTGAGTGGCCACCATGCAAGAGGGAACATGGTTGCAAAAACAATGTGGACTGTCATTTTTGCACCTGCCGCTTCTCAAGTGAACATTGGGTCTAGGCCATCCTATGGACAGCCTGCTTGAGTTCTCATGAGAAGTCTCATGCGAAGTCTCATGAGAACAGGCAGGGCTTTGGGAACTATTCTGCATATGCGTTCCAGGATCTTGTCACGCCTTCTTTCCCAGACAGTTTTATCCAAATGCTATCTTCCTGTCTCATTTTCCCCTGAGAGATTCAAATTCCCACACTTATTTATGGGGTGTTGAGGCAGTGGATGTCTCTGTCTGCTATAGCTGCAGGGCTCTAGACCCCTACTGAGGATTACATGCTTTCTACACCTTGCGGTGTTGTGGCTCGCTGGCTGGGTTGAAGAGAAAAACCGTTAGAAGACAATGAGGAAAGAATTAGTGACCACTGAGCTGCCTGTTTGATGGGAGAAAGAAAGTAACTTTACTATTGTGTTGGGGCTGTAGAAACCAAATATGTGGAGCAAATCAGATTTCTATTCTTGTGCCATACTTCAAAGTACAGCAAAGAGGGAGGGAAAATAAATTATTGAGAGCCTGAGAGCCGTTGCCTCAGCAAGATCAACCACAAAATGGATCTCATTAAAAATGAGTGCCTCAGTAAAGGTGCCCATATATGCTCTGGTGAACTAGGATCATTATTAACTCTATCTATCTGCTCCTGGAGCAATACTTGAGTATTGCTTTCTGAAGAGGAGCCTCAGGTCTTCCAAAAGTCCTCAGGTGTGGCTTTCTTCTTAGTTCTGTGAGAAGTCTAGTAACCATTTGCCATGGAGGATTTTTATAGCTTGTCACTAGGTCTCTTTGGGAGGGTCAGAATGGGAGGAACTGGAAATAAGACTAAGGTCTCAAGAAGTGTAGGGCTGCCCGTCTTGCCTTCCTGTCAGCCTTTTGATCTCCCATGGAGATTGTAGACCTGTCTCTTTGGGATCTCTTGCAACAAACGACAGCGACCTGCTTGGGAACGCAGTCTACCTCTAAGAGTTGTAGAATTTCCTTCTTGTATTTTATAGATGATTGTTATTAGTCAGCAAGTTCCTTCTGTCCAGATTGCTGCATGGGCACACAGCACCAGAAAGGCGTACTTGGAGTCTGTACAGATAAAGCTTCTTGCCTTTTCCTAGTATCAGTGCCCATATAAGAGGTATGAACTCTGCTTTTTGAGCAGAGGGCCCTGGAGGAAATAGGCTTCTGTGACCTGTTATGAAATGACAACTACATAACCTACCTTTCAATGTTTTTCTTGGGCAAAGATAGGGGGCAGGTCATTGATATTCTGCCTGCTTGCGTAGGTCTGGGAGATCATTTGTTCATAAAAGTGGCTAACTTCTGGGTCTGTAGGCATCAGAGAGGCAGGATTAAGAGTAGCAGTGTCTATGAGTATAGCCTGATACTTGGTAAGCCGTTCCCTATTAACCAAAAGTACCTTATGGTCTCAAGAATCACTCTGACCTGGTGGAGAGTTAGGGCTTCTAGTTTCTGTCCTAACCTGAGGCCTTGGAAGGAAGGGAAGAGAAAGGCACAGTTCAGATCTGAAGTGCTCTTTTTTTCTTCGAGTCCCCCTTTTCTCTTTTAGGTGAGAGACTGCAGGTATCCTGCCCACCTGTAGGGCAGAAGGTCAAAGCAGAGCACAAGGACACTTACTGCCCAGTCTCTGCTTCTTGGCTTTCCCTGGCACTATTCATTGTTCTCAGAGGCCTGTGGCTTCATTTATTCTTTATGCAGTCTTTAGTGAGGCTTTGGTTGGCAGCTGTTGTTGGTTCCTTTCAGAAAAAAAGGAGTTGTACTACATTAAAATATGGTGAAAGGAATCACTTAATAGGATGTAAATTACAAATGGGCTGCTAAGCAGGTCGTTGCCCAGCAGGAGACTGAAGCTAGATTAAATGAGCTAAATCTGGAAATTCCTCAGGCTCTGGGGCTGGAGAGGTCTCTGGCTCCAGAGGCAAAGCTGGGACACTCCTTTGTGGCCCCAGGCAGAACAGCAAAACCTGCATTTTAACCTGGGGCCCAGGTGCTTGTGCTCTCCAGGAAAGTGAGAAACACTGATACTCTCTGGATAGATCTGAATGATAAAGACTTCAAAAAAGGGTTTTGCACTTTGCTCTCAGTGCATCTATGGAGCAGCCCCTTTCCCTCATTTTGGCTGGAATTTAAGTCATTGCTGCTAAAATATAAAACAGTCACTTTTAGGCTGTACTCAACAATGATCTTGGGTCCATGTTTAGATGTCTAGAAGCCTCTCATCTGAGAAGGAAAATTATGTTGACATATTTCACGCCAGCAAGAAAAAAGAATTGTTGGTTCTGGTTTGTTGTTGTTGTTGTAGTTTTGTTTGTTTCTCTCTCTCTCTTTTTATTTTTTTGGTCTTTTTGAGACAAGTTTTCACTATGCAGTTCAGGTTGGCCTTGAGCTCACTTTGTAACCCAGGCTGGTCTTGAACTCTTAACGATCGTCCTGCTTCAGCCTCCTGAGTGCTGGGATTATACACATGCATCACCATGCTGCCCGGCTGTTGGAAATTGAGGTTCAGAGAGGTTAAGTAACATGTCTGAGATAATGGATATATTTATATAACAGCCTAAATGAGTGCTGGCTTTCATGAGGTTTCAGTTCAGCCCTTTGCAGCTGCCAACCGTGCCATTCCCCTGTAAGCAATTTTCAGCTCTAGGCTCTGTAACTGCCAAGGAGAAAGGGAAGGAAAGGGAAAGGCAGAGTGACAAGCAGGGTTCCACTCCGGAAGTGACCAAGTGACTAGAGGAAAGAAAGATAAAAGAGGACCCAATCCTGTGTAAACAGATGGCTCAACTTTGGCCCTTGTGACTTTTTCACCTCCTGCTGATCAACTTCCCACATCCAGCAGAGAAGGGAGGGGGCTCCAGATGTGGGCTGTGACAGTATCTATGATTTGGGCCAGTGCTCTGTGCATGGCCACTGACAGCAATTTTATGACAGGTCCCTGCATATACTCCTGGAGAATGTGAATTTTATCCTCTTTCTAGCAACTTGGAGGAAAAAGAGGAAAAGGGGGAAAAGTTGTACATGGGAAATTTGGAGTTCAACTGGAGCTTTCCCTGAAGACTTCCATTGCTTTATGATAGAATCCTGACTTTTGAAGTAGACCAGCCCTCTTCTACGTATCCTATGGCTTCTTCTATATGAGAAACCAAACATATAAATGAAAAGCAAAACAAAAGAGAAATAGCAGGAAGTAGAGAGAGCTTTTTCAAATGGGAGGAGGAACAAGAGATGGAGGGGGAGAGACATACGGGAGAGAAAGGGGATGTAAAAAAATTAAAATGTGTTGCGTGCATCTAGCGAGTCCTGTGATAAATGTAAGCACTGTAGACTGCAGACATGTACTAATAAAAAACGTTTTAAATAAAAAGGGAAAAACAACATGCTGTACACTGACTTCTGCAACATTTATTTCCTCTCATTTTTATTTTTTTAAAATCAAAGCCACAGAGGGCCAGGTATTTAGCTCAGTGTCATAAGTGCTTGCCTGGCAAGTATGAGGTCATGATTCGATGCCTGAGACAAAAAAAAAAAAAAAAAGAAAGAAAAGAAAAGAAAGCAAAGCCACAGAAACTGAAGTAACAGTGCATGAAAACTAGTATACTCATTACCTAGACTCCACCATCACTAAGATTATGTCTTTCTTTGGTTCTGTCTTTTTATTGAATCATTTTCACATCATTTTAACCCTAAATACAAGCATGTGTTTCTGAATGCAAATTCACCTTCTATACAATTGCAGTGTCATTATCATGTCTAAAAAATAAGACATTGCTGTATCATTTAATATGTAGTTCATATTCAAGTTTCCCTAAATATTCTAAATATGTTATTTTAAATGGATTTTTTCCTGTTTATTGATACAGGACCCAAACAAGCTTCATGCATTATATTTGGTTGTAAAGTCTTTTACATTCTCTCTTTCTCTCTATTTGGTTTTTTGAGAGTGTTTTGTTATGTAGCCCAGACTGCCCTTGAACTTACAGCAAGCTTCATGCCTCAGCCTCTTGAGTACTGGGATTACATACATGTACCACCATGACAGGTTTAAATTTCTTTTATTCTTGACTAAGACCCCCACACACACCATGTGTCATCATATTTTCCAGGATATATTGTAGTCTAGATTATCTGACTTTTTTCTTCACAATTTGTTTCAGATTTACATTTGTTTAAAACTGATGCCAGTAAACACGATTTTGGGGAGGAGTTACTACTGTGAACCAAGCTTCAGAAAGTTAACTTGCATTTTAAGTTTCCCATTAGGCTAAATGAAATTATCTGAACCAAGGTGAGCAAATTATTACTTTGCATGGGCCAAATCTGGTCAACTAATTTTGCAAATAATATTTATATGCCCACCCATTTGTACTTTTTCTATGGCTGCATTCTGCTTCCTGCTATGAAGGCAGCTTTGAATAGGTGTCCCAAGGTGCAGACTGCAGAGACCAAAGTAAATTATTGGCATGTCAAACAGCTTAAAGACTTAATTATCTTTTATTTGCAATTCTAGAATCTGACAATACTTTATTCTATAGTATAAAATCAGTATACCAACAAACCACGTAAAGTAGTTGGCTTAGCAAAATGTAGCCAGGGATGGTGGCACTTGTAATCCCAGGTACTTGGAAGGTTGAGGTAGGAGGATCAAAAGTTTGATGCTAGCCTAGACAATTAGAAAGATCATCTTTAAATTATCAAAGACAACAACAGAAAAGCTGGGGGAAGGGCAAGCTAAGTGGATGATTAGAGTGTGAAAATGGATATAGTATGTTAGCACGTGTACAGATCTACTGAACCAAAACTCAATCTGTATCACCAACAGATACTACTTTAATAAGGTGAAAAAAGAAAGAAAAAATAAACATAAAATAAATAGGGACTGGCAGGTTTTTAGTCAGCATCTCCTGAGATCCAGCCATGGTGGAATTGAGGTGGCTGAGCAAGAAAGCAATTTGCTTCCCTTCCTGGTAAGTGGTCCTGGCACGAGCCAGGAGGAGAACCAGTCAGCATCTCCTGTGAGCCTACCCTGGGCTGAGAATCAGGCATCCCAATCCTCCCCCACCTCGTTAGCAATTGGGGGCAGAGGTCTGTGCATCTCTTGGGAGGATGACCATATGCAATATAGCAAATATGGGGGATTTCGTTCCATCTTCTATTTGAAGGCAAATGTTGTTTTCACCATTTTGCTTTGTTCTGATTGTTTGCTCTATTCAGCATTCTCTTTCAATTGGTTTTATAATGTTCTGTTTTGGTTTGATTTCACTATACCTGATAGAATGGACAACTATTGGAAGATAACAAGATATACTATGGTACCTATTACTGTTATGCCGGTAACCTGCTATGAAGTTCTGTACCAATTTCACTGCATTGTCATGATTGGCTTTGTTCTGTCTTGTTCTGTTGTATTTTACTATCCTCAAAATAAAAGTTAAAAAATAGGGACTAGAGATATAAAGTTCAATGTTCGAGTGCTTACTTCTTGCCTAACATGTACAAAGCCTTGGGCTTCATCCCTAACACTGAGTGGGGTAAAGGAAGGAGAAAGAGAACAAAAGGTGGATTATTTATTTCAAAGTTCCTCTCCTTGTAAAGGTTAAAGTGGAGGGGATTCCTTTATTATGCTGGCTAAAATTGGCCTGATTCAGGAGTTGGTTACCCAGCCCCATCCTGATTTCTCAAAAGGGCAGATTAAGCGACTTTGTTTTGGCTTAGTAGCATGAGTGACTCCATTCTGATTTGATCTGTTGGGTTGAGTACAAGGACTCAGTCCAAATCAATGGCCTTCTGTAGTTTTACTTAGCAAGCCCCTTCTAGAATGTTTGGGAGATCTCTGTTCTAGAGCAAGAAATAAAAGTATTACTTTCTCCTTTAACTTTTAGTCAAGAGATGGCCCAAACACTCTCAAATAGATCACATAGATCCCTTAGAAGATTTTAACAGTTGGGAAGCAGAAGAAACTACATTTGTCAAGTTCTCTCATCTTGATTTTTAAAATTTCTCCCGTTTAACAACTTCTTAAATGGCCTTATACCTAGTTGGATTTAATCCAAACTCTGTGGCATGAAACTGAAGGAAATTCTCCTCATACACTGACGCAAGACACAATTTCTTGCATCCTACAATATTTGTTTCTCTACATTCTGTTTCAAGGATGCAAAAGAGACCAAAACCAAACAAAACAAAACTCAAGGGGTCTTGTTTAAAATGCAGATTATCAAACCCTACACCCAAAGATTTGAATTTAGAAGGTCTGAGGTCAGAGGCAGTAATCTGTAATTTTCACAAGTGCCCCGGGTTGTGCGGTACCAGGTGTTTGAATCACATATTGGAAATTGATGCTTTGGGGAGAGTTGAGTGCCTTCCGAACCTGTCAGGTCTTTCCTCTGCATTCAAAGGTCCAGGCAAGTGTTGCTTGGTGAAATTACTTTAAAGCTCTTCCCCTTGGGCTTCCGTCTCACTCTCATACTGCATTCACTCCAGCCTGAGCTTGCCCAGATGTGTGCTCCTATATTATTGTGTGTCTTATTACAGTATCGCAATTTGTTGCTGTCAGCCCCATGGAGTCCAAAGAATCCTTTAACGTCAAGTAGGTTCCAGGAACTCTCTGTACCCAGGGTACAGTGTTTGCATATAATTAATTTGGGATGAACATGGAAATGTATGCTTGGGTAAACAAAAATGATTATCAAAATAGATTTCTTTTAAACTAGATTTTATTTGAAGCTATTTATATAAATGTTATTACAGTGTACATGTTGCTAAGTTAATTAGATAAGCTGTCTCTTTTACATTTGTTATATAAAATACATTTATTCTTGAAAAGGATTTGGTTTTAAAAGACATTATTAGCAGAATAAAAAGAGACCCCACAGATTGTGAGAAGTAATTCTCAATTATATATAAAGGATTCATAACAAGAATATGTGAAGAGCTCCAACAATCCACTGAAAAAAGACAAACTGCTTCATTGAAAACATAAGCCAAAAACTTAAACAAATCTTTCATCAAAGAAAATACCCAAATGGCCAACAAAGATATTAAAAGGTACTCAACATCCTTAGTCATCAGGGAAATGCAAATTAAAACCACAACGAGATACCACTATACACCCACTAGAAAGCCAAAGTTGGCAAGGATGAGAAGCATCTGGAACTTGCATGCATAGCTAGTGGGAGTATAAATTGGCAGACCCATTTTGGTGAACTGTTTGGCAATATCTATGAATTCTAAATACACACCTACTCTCTAGCCTAAAGAAAGTAGGTAGACATACGAGAGAAGAGAAGGAATTTGCTCTTTAAATGAAGCAAAAAAGAATATTAATAATGACTCCAAACCAGAAACAATGTCAAAATCTATCAACAGGAGAAAAATACATAACTTTGAAATATTCATACAATAGAACACTGTACCCTAATAAAAAGAATGAATTACTAATATACACAGCAACATGGAATAGTCTCACAGATGCAACATTGAGTAAAAGGAGCTGGAAATCAGTAGATCTTGTATTGAGACAGGAGATTAGGGCATGACAGAGTTGGTTGGGGAAGTAGGCATGGCTTGTTAACGCCCAGATTCCAGGACACATCCGCAGAACAGTTCTCAAAGCCCTGCTTTTGGACCTCTTGGGAGAATGGGAGCAAGTTTCCAATAGGAAAGCCTAGGCCTGAATACAGCCCGAGGCTGACTGACGGAAGCCCAAGAGGAAGATCTCAACACTGCCTCTCAGAACCCGGATGTGGAAGTTCTCATGAATTTCTCTGAGGTTTGGACCGCATAAAAGGACAAACACCATGAAGAGCTTGCTATCATAGCTTCCTCACCAAAGCTCACCCAGAATCCTGCAGTGTGTACTTTCATCCTGCTTTTTCCTCTTTTACTTGGCCCAAGCTTTCTCTACAGGGTCAGTTTCTCCCTCACTCTTCATTTTAAAATTTTCAAATAAACTGTGCACCATTTTTTACTCATTTCATCCAATTCTTTTTTTGGGATGAGAAGAACCTGGAAACCAACTCAGAAGGAGACATGAACACCACAAATCTCAGTAATGTTTATCTAGCAACCTAATTTCTAGAAGGAGTTGCCCAGTGACGTTACTTGGCATAGCCAGCCAGGAGAATCAAGTCAGGAGATTCTGGTAACAGTATGATTGTATCCCCCACCTCCTCTCTGTGGTAACTGACAAACTCAGGGCTACTCTGCTTCTGAGCTATGTCCCCAGCCATTTTTCAGGGGACAGCCTCATTAAGTTGGCCTGATCCTCCTGCCCTTGTGTGTGTGTGTGTGTGTGTGTGTGTGTATTAAAGCAAGGTTTTACATTTATTAAAGGTAGGAAAAGAAATATGCTGTTATATTTTCAACCCACAACAGCCATCTTTTAACCTAATGACTCCTTTAAAAGAATATGGTTTTCCTGCATAACTTGATTTTCTCAAATATATATGTATATTTAAAAATCAAGTGCTAGGGTAGAGTAGCTCAGTGATAGAGTATTTGCCTAGCACGTGCAAGCCCTTGGGTTAGATCCCAGAACTACCAAACACACTGGGTATGGTGATACATGCGTATAATCCCAGCTCCTGGAGGCTGAGGGAGGAGGATCGCAAGTATGGGCTCAGCCTGAGCAATTTAACAAGACTCTCAAAATAAAATATAAAAAATGTTGGCAGTACAACTCAGTGTGAAGGTCCTGGGTTTAACCCCTGGCATCAACCAATCAACCAAAACAAAACAAAACAAAAAACACATATGAAAAGAAGAATTTTAAAATAGGCATTACCAATAATCTACCACTTTCTTCTTTAATAATTTTCAAAAATATCAGATGAACAACAAAAAGAAAACAAGTGAGTTTCATCATTTGTTTAGACTTTATAATATACTATGTCCTTCATTTTCTCCTTTCACTTTTCAGAGGTGACCATCAGTTTGACTAACCTGTGTTTGAATTTAGTTTTCAGGAAAAAACCTTATACTCTGTGTTTATACTCTTGTTCTGAAGATGATTAATAGCAGGCAATCAGAACACACAAACCAAGGACAAATTAATTACAAGTTTCTGATGAAGAAGATGCCTCAGGATCGTCACCTTTGGATGGAGTCACACATTGACGCTTTGTCCTTTGCCTAAAGCAGCCCTTTGGGCATCATTGCTGCCAGCACCAAGGCATTTGGTAAAATAAGTACTAGGAGGTGCACAGACGTACAGCTGAGGCTTTGTCTTTCTCACATAAACATCATCTGAACAATGAGACACTGTCTGCCGGGCCCAGGGGGTGGTGGGAGGGGTGGATAGTAAAATTTTCTTTTCTAACTAGTTACCAATTTACATATAAAAAGCTCTTATGGCCCTGTTTTCTCCTTTGTTGCTTGAATATCTCCCCAGGGACTTTTGATACACTCTCTCTGGTGCCTTTACTTGGAGGGGCCAATTTGTCCTGGGGCAAAGAACTTAACCAATGCTTTTTCTGCTGACTTTTTTATTCAGATAAAAGTATCAGTATAGCTTTCTCCTAGAAATTATTTTATTATTCGGTCCCATTCCGTTCCATTCCGTTCCGTTCCGTTCCGTTGAATCCCATCCCATCCCATCCCATCCCATCCCATCCCATCCCATCCCATCCCATCCCATCCCATCCCATTTGCAGTGTTGGAGATTGAAGCCGGGATCTGGTGCACTCAAGGCAAATGCTCTACCAATGAGCTACATCTCCAGCCCCTTTTCTATTTTTTTTTAACCTAATGCTCACAAATACTTGATAATGTTTCTAGGTTGGTTACACTGCATTTTAAGTTTGCCTAAGGGCCTCCCACATTGTCTTAGCCTATAAGACAATGCCTGAGCATGCTCACAGTTTTGGAGGCTAGGAAGTTGAAGGCTGACTGACAGGACATCTGCTGCTGGCTGCCTCATGCGGCTGGACTCATGGCAGAAACTGAAAAGTACACAGGAGTGCTGCAGAGTGAGAAGGGAGCTGTTGGGCCACTTGTTGCTTTTCCTTTTTGTGTTGCTGGGGATCGAACCCAAGGCCTTGTGCATATTAGGCATGCACTCTACCACTGAGCTGTGTTCCCAGACTTGGACTGTATTTATAATAACCTAATCTTGCACTACTAACCCATTCATAAGATAACTAATCCAGTTTCCTGACAATGACATTAATCTCTCTTAACAACATAATCACCTCTTCTAGGCTCCAACACCACTCAACGCTACATTGGTAACCAGGTCTCAACATGAGCTTTGGTAGGGACAAACCATATTCAAGCCACTGTACATATCTTCTTAAAATTTAAGATATGCAGTAATTTGTGTGTGTGTGTTTGACATCCAGGGAATTCACAATAAACTACATTCCCAGCCCTTTTTATTTTTTATTTTGAGGCAGAGTCTTCAAGACTGAGCTTAAACTTATGACCCTTCTACTTCAGCCTCCCAAAGTGCTGGGAGTATGAGTGTGTGCCATGTAATAAGCAATTTTACTTTCATTTATTGTCTTTTCCCTTATCTTTGTTCATTTTGCCTCTGTTCAAGACACTCATGTTATCACTGTTTTTTCCCCTCCTCAAATCTCCTTCTATGTCTCATTCATTAATTCATTCAAGAAATATTTTGTAGTGTTTTTGTTACACATTCCTCCAGGTTTGAGGAAATTTCAGTGAATAAGACCAGGTTCCTGGATCATAGCCTTGCATTCTAATTAATAAGCAAATGTATATTTATTTGTAACACATAAAGTCAAGTCATGTAGTAATAAGCATCACAAAGAAAACAGCAGTGCAAATTGATGGAGAATGATACTTGAGTGGCTGTATTGGGTCCTCTCGCCTGGTAAGGTCTCTTCAAGAAGGTGACATTGTCTTTGGTGCTTTGACTTTTCCCCTAGTCTTTCAAGGTCTCAATGACTACTTTTACATCCCTCAGTCTATATCACCCTGCTTACCTGCACCTCATCTCCACCCATCTGCCACTGTTACCTTCTCATGACTGCTCTACCTTTCTCTTTTCCCTCACATTCTACTTCTAATGTCTCATGTTCTCGCCATAATCACTTCTAGGAGTTTCTTTAAAAGCTTAACCCACCACAAAGAATCATTCCATGTCTTCTTAACATATACTTCTAATACTACTCATATGCCTTGGATATTTTGGTTCTAGAAATATTCTAGTATTAAAAAAAGAGTCTTCCAAACTTTTGGTTGGATACACTGCTATGTACACAGAGGTAAAACACAGGAGTTTTTCTCAGCTTCTTCTCTTTAGCCTTTCAAATGCTGCCAACACTTATAAACAATTGGTAAAGATTGGCCCTTAACAGATGGCCAATATGGTGGCTATTCAATACCTACTTTATGTGGAGCAGCATACATTGAAATCTGGCATGGAAATGACTCTTCAAAAGACCACATCCATTTCTGAATGACTCACATTTTGACTGCAGCTCAGACTACCTGGTGTTTATTCTCCACCATTTGGAGCTCTGCCTTTGTTTCTTGGCTTTGCACGTAGTGTTCCATTAAATAAAGAGGACCAATGATGGAATAGATTCTATAATTTTCATTCAACTATATGCAAGCCTCAATTTCCAAGTGTGTTAGCCAGGCCCCTAGGGACATCCACAGTCTGTATATATGCCAGTACTTAGCACAGCACCTGAATAGTGATTACCATTGAACACATCAATGAATAGAAAGACAAGGGCTGTATCTAGTAATTATATATTCACAAGCTTTTCAGAATAATTTGATTCTGTTATACACATCATTTGTAAAATGTTTATGTCAGCTTTTTCCTTTTCTTTCTTTTTTTCCAGTGGTGGGGCTTGAACCCAGGGCCTCCTACGTGCTAGGAAAGTACTGTATCACTCAGCAATCTCCCCTGTCCCTATGTCAGCTTTCTAGTTAATTTTATTTTCATTATGGGATAAAATTTTATTAGACATGAAACTATCATCTACACAGACTCAATTGCCTACCAAAGAATATTTTGCACACTAATTAAAAACAAAGTGCCTGATTACATTAGGCTAAACTTAAGAATCACCTTTAGGTTTTTGTTTCATCTTGTATTGCTGAGCAAGGAATCAGAGGAACTGGGTCAGGCAGAGGAGCTATTTGAGGATTCAATGAATGGATTGCTTCTTAGGGCTGCTTTAGAGGCTTTGCCTGTTAAGCCAGATGGATGGTGACATTGTGGTGGTTAACAAGCTTAGCTGTTGGTTTTGCAGGCTCTGAGATTTCATCCTGTCAGTTTGCCAAGAATGAGTATCAGGCTCTGTCAACTTCACAGCTTCATTCCTAGGTCCCTGTCTTCTGCCTCCAGCTTAGCCTCATCCAGGTTTTGTGACCCATCTAGAGTCCTCATTTGGGAGCTTGTTAGAAATGAAGAACCTTGAACTCCATCCAGTGCCTTCTAAAACAGTCTGCATTTCAGTAAATGCAGATGACTATATATTAAACTTAGGTAAATGTCATTTAAAGGACTGTCACTCAGCAACAAACACCACGGTTACATAATTTAGCGATCCTCAAAAATCATTGATAAATGGATGAAAATTATAGTTCCTGGCCCCAGGCATACAGATTTTGATTCAAGAAGTCCTTGGAATCTGCTTTTTCTTGAACATACCCTGCTGCCTGCTCTGAGCACATCTCAGTCCTAAAGGCTGCACTTCTACATAGCTTTGCTTCTATCCAGCTTTAACTTGTGCTGTTATGTCTCAGTCTCTATTGCCAGTGTTGTTTGTGTTCCAGTCCTTTTTTCCAGAGTTGTCTTTGTCACACTGACTTTGGTCTCAGTCATTGTTTTTACTGTTGGCTTCATGCTTTTTACGCAGAAAGGGAAAAGGAGGGTTGAAGCTATTCTTGTTTTACAGTTTAAAGAACCATTAGTTGTCCAAATTAAGAAACTGAAAATGAAGTTAATTGGGACATAACTAGTTTTATCATTAAGGAGTAGAAACATGGAACTGTCAGACTCATTTATTCTTTAGAATATTTCTGTTGATGAATTATTAATTTTATGATTTTTATTATATTAAACAATGAGGGGCTAGGGATTTAGCTCAGCAGCACAAGCCCACTTGTCTTGCAAGCAGGCTGTCGTGAGTTCCATCCCTGGTACTGATATACTAAACAATGAGCACCTAACAGGAAAAAAATCACAAAATAAAGTACTGAGTTTTTAATATTTATTGAGTGTATAAAAGGTATCAAAATTTTCAACATCTACTGTTTTTTGGTGTACTAAGTCTAAAAAAGAAAAACAGAAATTCAAAAAGAATAACAGAAATAAATTCTTATATGAACCACTATGTAAATACCAACAACACCTTCTTTGGTGGTGGTGGTAGTTTTTTTCTTTTTTTCTTCTGGTACTGGGAATCAAATTCATGACTTGGCACTTGCCAGGCAGGCACTGTGTTGCTGAGCTACATCTCTGGCACCAACAGCACTTTTTAAAGAATAATCTTTACTTCAATCATCACGCCTACCTAAGAGAGGCTGCACACATGTCAACAACACATTCCATGTTCACATTTGGCTTACACTGACAGCACGTATGCTTAGCATTCATTTCCTATGTGTCAGTCTTGTCATCTCTCTTCTCTCCCTGTTTTGTCAGGAGCTTCCTAATTTATCATACAACATGTTCTTACCAGGGAATTAAGATTTCAGTGAAATGAAATTTCAAATATGTCATGAGTGCTTCGAATACACATCAACATTTTCACATCGGCTATTTACTTGCTTACAAAACCTGAGAGATAACATCAGAACTAAAACTATGTGGCCTACAATGAAAATACCAACAAAACTCTACAGAAAAATAATCTTTGATTGACTGTCATAACCAAGGCAGTCTTCACACATGAAAATTGCATGTTCCATACACAAGTATAACTGATAGCATGCATGTTTGGTTTTCCTGCCCTTTCTTGTAGGCACAGTCAATATCTTTTCTGTTTTCCTGTTGTGGTAGTAGGTGTTTGGGATGGGATGCTGTGCCTGCCTGTCCACTTGTCAGCTCACCAGCATGAACCACAATGGGCAGAAACGTTTTGTTTTGTTTTGTTTTGTTTTGTTTTGTTTTGTTTTCTCTGATGTAACTGATCTCTTATTAGCTCAAGGCCCAATCTCCTAAGAAATTTTCTCCATGATATTTTGCACTTGTTATTCTCTTTGTAAATTATCAAACTATTTATGCCACATATGTTTAGGATTGAGTAAAACACAACCATTGGCCAATGCTATGGGTTTCAAGCGA